>CAJNSZ010000261.1:0-35797 GCA_905329745.1 Rotaria sp. Silwood2 | reverse complement strand
AAATTAAACTTAAACGGAATTAAGTTTGTTTTTTATTTCGATAAGGATTTTTTTAATTTACAATAATGACGTGGAAAAAATCTACTAAGAAAAATCAATTGAATGTTAAAATACATTTTGTATTGACGATATAAATAACACACAATAATGATTAATTATTGACAGAGTAAGAAAGAGACAATTAATTTTACTACTACATATAAATATCTCTTCATATAGTTTCTGATAACTCAGTTGATTCTTGGAGAACAGAATTCATTAGATAAAAATCTTGAGATAATCAAAACACACAATTTTTCTCATTTTTTATATCTTGAGTGTGGATGCGAATGAAGAGAACAACATTTCTAGTCGAAAAACCAAAAGTGACTGTTAGATTCACTGTAACATTTCCTTGAACACTTCACAAGACAATGCTACCATTTTCTTGACGACAATAATGAAATCGTTAAATAGGTATCGCTTATTTCTTGATCGAATTGTTCATCGAAAAGATAAAATATAAATTGAACACGTTTTCCCATTGCTCTAGCCGTGCTACATTACCCATCTACTTCTTCCGATCTCAATAAATGAAGATATCAACTCTTCTTCGACTTTCATCTCGACCATGACAGCTATTCATCTCTTCACTCTTCCCTTCAATATAATACTGACCGTTGCTAATCATCCTCCTCTGATTCTGTCGTCAGCTTTCAGTGAGCAAAATGATGAAAAGGAATCTCGTCGAATGGAGTACGCATTTTTTTTTACACTCTTGAATTCTACTGACGTCAAGCATTCAATCGATGAATTTTTGCATCGATTTCAGAGATAAGACAAGTACAAGTACCAGAAGTAAAACTATTATAATTGTACTTTGGGATGAACATTTTTGTACTTATATTCAAGTATGATAAACAGAAGTTGGCACCTTTTACTAGAGATATAGATAAGATAAATTTCATCAATAAGGTTGATTACTTCTGATCCGTTTTTAAAGACCATCGTAATATCTTCTGATGATCAAAACATGACAATAGAAATATTCTATTGAAATTTTTTATGCTAATACGCTAATATGTTTACTGTATGTCTCTTGTAAAAACTATCTATCTTCATCGTTCGAATTTCGTTAAAATTATGATAGGTCTTCTGAAAGTGATGATACTAATTTTACTTAGTGTCATGACTAAATATAGCTCTGCATGACATTAAATAAAATCTGTTTGAATTCAGATCCATGTTTTATAGCCCAGCACAGATTACTATTTCGTTTGCGTTTTTGAATCACCCGTAGAATTTCACAACGTATTGAATAGAAGAGTTTCAACATGAAATTTCGATCAAAGATTTCGTGAATATATCTTAGACCTTCGTGAAAGTTAAGATTAGAATGAGTATTGCTTTCCAATAATTTTATACTTGAAATAAGCACAATTTATTAGATCTTTTTTGAGATATGACTAAAATGATATCAATCACACGAAAAGACATTGTTTCGTGTTCCAAATAAAAAGTGCAAAATCCTATCTCTCGTACTACTTAGGTATAAGTGAAAAAGTATTCATCTTGATTTACAAGTATTCATTATGAATACTTGTACTTTTACTTTGTACTTGAAAAAGTACGAAAAGTCTACGTACAAATACTTTCGTCCTTGCTTTGATTGAATCGAAATATTACTTATTTCCAGCCCATGAAGCCTATAGCTGATATATTGATGTTATCATCGAAACTTTTGGAAGTATTAGAAATGCATAAAATTAGTTTTTTTCACCACTGTATATCTCTCGCATACACCATGCTACCTCATTTCTCTAATTCGAATGAAATATTCTCTTACTCAATATCGACGATAGCTCGTCTCGTTTTTCACCATATGCCGATGCATAATCTCACCCATATATATATTTATTCTCGCATAAATTCCGAATGCGAATCCCATGACTTCTATTCAGTTTCATCTCAATTTATCCGACTCTCATTGTTTATCCGTCATATAATAATCAACAAAAATTACAACAAATAATTAACTTTGTAGCCGATCATACAACAATATTAATGAGACCCGGAATCTACACAGAATGGTTTACCATTGAAAAGAAATTTGTTTCTTTAATTGGTCAAAAATTAGGTCAAGTTGTGGTGTTTCGACCGTTGTTAAACAGCATCGCTATATTATATTGAAATGGTGGTGGTGGTGGTGGTCAAGTCAAAGGTATATTTTTTACGGGATAAAATACAACTGGTATTGATGACTGTAGTAACGATCAAGAAGAATCTCCTGATAAGAGCGAAATTTTCAACTGTACCTTTAGAGATATTGGGAATGGTGCGACCAATCGATTTACTAAGATTCCCATTATTGGAGTTCTTGTTAATCGATTACAGCGGTTTTCTATTGATTTTCAGGATCTTCTTGAAGATCTAGATACAACCGTTCACGATATTTTTATTATAGACAGTGAAAATGGACTTATCCTATGTGAAGCAAAGAGTACTTTTGTTTTCTGGAACATCGCCTATCGCAGTAATGAAAACAGTGGTCTCATTATGTTTGATACACCTAGTGGTACACTAACAATAGTCGAAAGCACATTTAACAATAATCGAATTGTCAATATTCATATGTCCGATTCATATGCTGTTATTTGTCGTGATAGTTTAATTACAAATGCATGTCGCAAGTCAGATGGTACGTATGGCGATGAGTTTGAAGCAATGAAGCAGAACGTACCGATTGAGCGAGGTACGGGCATGGGCAGGGCAGAGTGTGGATGTAGAGAAAATTGATACTCCAATTGACACCCATACCCTATTTATCAAAAGAGCTTGATAAACGGCGTTTTGCTAATGGTTAAACAGTACTACAAAGAGAGATAAGTTTAACAAATTGTTTCGAAATTGACATCATGATAAACAATTTTGATATGGTAATTCATTTTTAAGGATAAAATATGATAGTTGATTCATAAATAATATCAATATTAATACGATCTTTCAATTCAATAAGTTTTCCATCATCAGTTTCTGTTAAATAGCAATCCAGAATTCAATCATAATGTAATGCATGTATATTGTTGTCATTGTTTTGTTGTTGCACACTTAGATAAATTACATACAAGAATTGATAGGTATTTTAATGACGCAGATGAAGGCTTGTGAAAGCAAAAGAAAACAATGAATAATATGTATAAAACCAGTAAATATAGATAATCGATTCATACAATAAGATAATGATATATAAAGCAAATAGTTATTATGTAGATTTTCGCAGCTTTCTCGTCTTACGTATCGAAAGTTCTCATTTTGTATCGTGATGATCTCGATACCAAATAGATACCATTTGTTTTTTTTTTCAGTCTTCTCAAGGACGTTCTTTTGAGTTACAAGCAGTGCCTCTTGTAGAAATGGATTATTTGAGATCTAAACTAAAATACATGAAAATACTGCATTCAGGATGTAGACAAAAAAAACTTGCGTTTTGATTTATTAATGAATTATTAATGCTCAAATTATAGTTCAAGATAATGAAAAATTCGAGGAAAATAACTTTCTAATTTTCATTCACTAAGAACCTCATTGAAAAAAATTGAAGAAAGATAACGTTTGATGATTGTAACAAAAAACTGATTGAGAATAATCTTAAACGATTTCACAAACAATGAAATATAGTGAAGAATAAATACATTATATTTAAACGAAGTTTTTCTCTATTGCCAAATTCATATATATGCACGTATCTCAGTTAGATAGTGTACTTGTTTTTCTTAATAAAATTTTGTTTTTATTCGTCACTTACGAATAATTGATCATCATATTCTTATGTTTTATATTGCTGAAATTACATGAGAATATGTGGGTGTAGATCGTTCCTTCATTAATTCACAACCTCATTAGTTTTCCATGAGTAAGATCTCTGAAAAATCAAAACTTAAACTTTTTGACTCCTGTCGAATCTCCACAATAGAATTCTTCTTAAATTATTCAGGATGATAGAACGAACAATTGCGTACAAAATGTAATAACTTCTTGCTAACTCTTTACGCCGTTTTTTAACCGAAATGTACGAATCCTACAGAAAGCGGCAAAGTAGTGTTTCTGTTATTTCGTGTGGAAACATCATTTTTGTGTTTTATGTAGATTTCATGTTTCTCGGTTCAAGAAAACCTCGTAGAGAGTTAGAAGTTATTTCATTTTGTAGGCAACTCATTAATTTATCATTTTAAGTAAATCAAGCAGAATTCTATCTACGAATCCTAGAAGCTGAAAAACTTGATTTTTTAAAGATCTCATCGTTAGAATCGTTATTTGATATCATGAGTAAATGTTTCGGTATCCGAAAATATCTTGATATCAATTCATCTTAATTGCAACACCATTTGTCATGTCAATGTTTAATTAGTTCAATCCAATTGATGACATTAAAAAAAAAATATTTATTTTTTCAACAACACAAAGCATTAAAATCAAATGAAAAAGTAATTCATATGAATTCTTATTCTATATTTTGAACTGTTTTTCTCATATTCATTAGGATTTCTTTTTCAATTTCATAAACAAATAGACAATGATCTGATATTTCTTGGTGTGTTGCTAATGCAATCAATAATCATGATTTTATCTTGATTATCAGTGCTAATTGTAATTGTAGACTTCTAATTTCAGCTGTTACTTGCTGAATTTGGTGTTAGATTTTATTTTTGACTAGAACGTAAAAGTACAATAATCTTGCCATTCATTATGAGTCCTCCGTTACTTTATAAATGAATATTCTAAAACCTGATTGATATGTTAAACTAGATACTTCAAATTTAGATTTACTATTCTCTTTTCTTAACTGTAATTTGCCTAACAAATAATTTACTATGAGCAACGCATATTAATATTCACTTCAGTTTTCACACATTATATTTAGATAAATCATGATAAATTTCTGTATAAATAAATAACTTGAATTTGACAGAATAATCACAGAGAATAATGAATCTTCTTTTTCTTCTGCATCAATGTATATTGTTAACAGTAATGGGTCGACCGAAGAAGGGATGTTACACGTTCCCCTCGCAATCAAGAAAACTTTCTGTCTTTTTCCCCAGCGGAGTCAAACATTTTTTATGCGCTCTCTTAGAAAAACAATCTTTACATTCCCGCCCCCTCAATGGTGATTGTCTCGAGTCAGTCCTGATTGTCAACTGCTGAAATTTTATTCATTGACTATTTAATCTATGAAAGAGAAATCCAAGAATGAAAATCAAATAAAACTTTTTATTTAGAATATGAATAAAAAGCAAAAAAATAATAAAACAAAAATATGGAACAAAAATTATCATTGATCTGAATTTGATTTCTCAGTTTTATTATTATTATCATTAAGATCGGAATCAATGCTAAATGGTACTTGTAAGCCATCACGTTCACCTAATAACCAATAAGTTGACATTTCACCTTTACCCTAAAATAAAATTAAACAAAAATAAAACGATAAAATTCAAAAATATAAAAAATTTTACCTTAAGGTTAACTTGTCCACGTGCTTTGACAATAAATGTTTGAAATTTATCAAGTAGTGCTTTTGTACAAGGTGATGTATGAATTCTTAATGGTTGCCCATTAGATTCCATACGTGAAGCAACATTAACAGTATCACCAAATAGACAATATCTATAGGTGTATATACAAATCAAATATATGCATTAATATTTTTATTTTCTTTGAAAAACTCGTTTACCTTGGCATTTTTAAACCAACAACACCAGCAACACATGGACCTGAACAAAATAAATTCTTAAAAACAAAATTTCTAAAAAAAATAAATTCTACCTGAATGAATACCAATTCGAATTTTTAATTGTTCATCAGGTCTATGTCGAATACGAAAATGAATAACAGCATCAAGAATTGTTAATGCCATACGTGATATTTCACGTGCATGTAAATCACCATTACGTGTTGGCAAACCACTAACAACCATATAAGCATCACCTATTGTTTCAACTTTATAAACATCAAATGCTTCAATAATTGAATCAAAACATGTATAAAGATCATTAAGTAAAGAAACAATCTATTTAGAAAAAATAAATAAGAAGTTTATTTCTAGAATTTAGATAAATAGAACAAAATTTTTTACTTGTAATGGTGTACTTTCAGCTGATATTCTTGTAAAACCAACAATATCAGAAAAATAAATAGTTACACACTCAAATGATTCAGCTGTTACTTGTTTGCCAGCCATTAATTCAGCAGTGACAGATCTTTATATAATGAAAAGAAGAAAACAAAAAAAAAAAAAAATTGATTTCTCTTTATTTGATATTATTCTTTTTAGATAAACTTAAATTGAATTATATCGACGCGTATTTTTTTTTTATTTTCAGTTCTTTATTCATAATCAATATTAATAAATTAGACAACAACAATACCATTAAAAGTATCTTTTTATCTCATCAACTTTAATTAACACTTCCTTTTAGCATCATTCGTCATGAGAAAAATATATTTTTCTTCTTCATCTTCTTATTATACCTCCTAAATTAATCATGTAAAGAAATTCATTAAGTGAAAAGCATTATGCTAAAACTTTCCATTTTAGAATAAGAAAATGTTCATATTGTCTTCTATTTTAACACAGTAAGATTTCATCTCCATCCATCTCGATGGCACGTCATTCCGCCATACATTCTGTTACTCATACGTGCGCAATATAATTATGAAGGCTTGATTCTTTCGTGACTGGGGAAATTGTCTCTAATAAAAAAAAAAAGAATAACACATCATAGGAAATGATGTGACATGAAACTATAGTCTATCAATAATTATATACATCCTATAGAGAGAGAGCGAGAGCACTTAATGATCTCTTCCGTGAATAATTCTCAAAACATATCTACACCTTTATCGGATCAGAACTATTAAAAGCATAAAACCCAATTTTCTGATTTTTCAACTTGAACAAATTTAAAACTCTAATTTTGTTAAATCTTATACTAAGGAAAATTTTATTCAACCTAAAATAACATTATCTATACGATTTAATAAATAACCAGTGATGCGTAACTGTCTAAATGAAAGACTTGTTCATTTTTAACCAATTTGAAAGTATTCTAGACAAATGAAATATTATGTGTGAAGACGACAAATTTAGTACTCTTTCTGAATATGAGCTCAGAAATTTTCTGTCGATATTTTCACAAGTGTAATGAAAGACCTGAAAATTCTTTTGGACGGAGTAAAGTATCAAAACTCTTGTTTTCCTATCATCTTCATTTTTGAAAAGCCGTCTTTTTGATGAAAGAACACTTGGAATGTTATCTGAGTAAAAGCGACAGCTTAGTTCAATATCACAATTTGTAAACAACAAAATTATCAAGTTCAATGGTTTCTAGCAACGGAACAAAAGGACTTGACAAGATTCCTTCATTATTCTCGATCAAAAATAGATCGAAAATTTCTGCGTCCAGATTTGACAAGAGTACGAATTTCTGGTCGTAATCCATAGCGTTTCATCCGTTTTTAAATAATTTCCACCAGGTCAATAATGAACAAACCTTTGATATAGAAAATTTCTCAACATTTGTCAATAAGAATTAATAAAACTCGAATTAATATTCTTCGAATTTATCTATTTGCAGGTTTATTTTGAAGTGCAAACTTACTGTGGTAATAAACGATAAAGTAATTCTTCAGCTTTTTTCTTCTCTAACAAATAATCATTTGTACGTTCTTTAACAAGATCTTCAAGATTATTTGTATATTGTTCCATACGTTGTAATAAATTATCAACAAGATTTTCATTATCAAATTTTCTATTTTAATACAAAACAAAAATGTAATTGATAACAAAGAAAACAAATGAATATTCTTTTCATCTTACTTGCTTAATTTTTTAATTGTATTTAAAATAGATGTAAAATCTGGTCGATCATTAGGGTTTTCTTGCCAACATCGTTTCATAAGATAACCTATTTCATAAAGTGTGTTATCACCGAGAAATGGTGGTCGAATTTCATTTCCTGATTTAATTGAATGAAAAATTTCTTTTGGTGTTACACCTGTTTCATTAGTTGCAAAAACACCACGACGATAAATAATTTCATGAAGTATTATTGAAAAACTATAAACATCGCCTTTTTGTGAACCTTGTATTGGTGTATGTGGATCACGTATAACTTCTGGTGATGACCAAAGTAATGCTTAAAGAAAACAAAAACAAAAGAATTTTTCTTTTATTTAAAAAACCAAACAAAAACTAATTATTTAAATAAATGAAGAATTACTTTTATAATATTGTTCACAGTTTGCTGGATATTTTTGATGAAGTGAACAACGAAGGGATGGAATACCATAATCAGAAATTTTAACAACAAACTAAAACATGAAGTCAAATTGATTTTTATTAAATTCAAATCGAACTTACACGACTACCAACAAGACAATTTGTACTTTTTAAATTTCCATGGGATTGAAGATCACTATTATGTATATATATGATTCCCTACGAACAAAAAACAGAGGTCTTTATAAAAGAAAATCGTTTCTTAAAATTGTACTTTAACAATATCATGAATAATAGAATATTTAAACATATCATCAAGTCGAATTTGAGAATTTTCAAGAAGTTCCTGTAGAAAAATATCAAATATACATAAAAAGAATAAATTCATCAAATAACCTGTAAACTTCCTTTGGAACAATATTCATTAACTAAACAAGGAGGATCAAGACATGCACCAATAAATCGAACGAGAAATTCACTTTGCATATCTTTAATCTTCATATTAAAAAAAAACAAGAACTATGTCGAAATGAATGAATCAAAAAAGAAAAATAATACTTACAGTTTTTACTTCCATCAGTAACAAACGATTAATATCAATTCTTGTTTTATGTTGAACTAATTTTAGTGCTACTATTGATCCCTAAAATAACCAATTCATTAAATCAAGAGAATAGAATGATTGGCATACGATGACGATCATCACCTATCTAGACTTTTTCGGCTGAGAGAAGCCCATTGTCAAATGACTAAATCACGAGAACTAAGTCTAAAGTCAAATTTGAGAATTTTCACAAATCTCCTGTAGATTCAAATTCCTCAATCTCAAATTTTCTTGAAATGATCTCGCTGACAGAAAATAAAATCGAAATTAATCCAAAATCACCATAGTTTTGTCATGCATCCATCATCAGTCCTTATCTACATATTTAGACCAGTCAACAGCTGTATATGAGACTGATGCACTGGTAGTACGGTATACCTAGGGGTGTTTCGAGATGGTCACAATCGGATGAAAGATGATGATTCACGTGGCTGATTAAAATATTTTTCCTAAAATTGATCGGATTTAGGGAAGGTCGAGCGTTTTTGGAAGAATTGGTGAGCAAAAGTATGCTGAGATTTCGTTGGAAAAAAGTAGTGCACGGTCATCATTGCATCCCTAATCTTTTTCTCCCTATTGTTCAAAGTTATGAACGATGCGAAATATTACTTATTTTGTTTTTTTTGGAAAAAGAAGTCAAAATTTGAATGTAAAATAATCAAAGATATTTTTACAGTTGTTTTCTTCATAATGAGCGAACTACAAGTCAATCTGAATGATAAAAATTTTTCCAAATTTCTTTTTTTTTGTATTTTATTTTTCCTTTAATTAATACAATTGAAAAGGAAATCATTTTTTTCTTCTAAAAATATTATCAGTCATTGATTATCAAGTACAGTTTATCTTTAATTCATTTATATTTTTTCTTTTCTATAAAAAAATAACTTATATTTTGTTTTTTGATTTCTTTTCATCAAGCTATTTATGTTTTATTAATTACGAATAATAACTTCCTGTTTACTAATAAATCTACGTGAGAAATAACAATTTTATATCGCTTCTTATTAGTTTAATTAAAGTCAAATTATAAAAAATAATGTTTCAAAATAACCGGAACTTAATTAATATATTTATTATGCGTATATATCTTTATTTTTGGAAAGGATATTTATTTGAATTCTCTTTGATTTTACCTTAAATCGTGCTGTTTTTACAGCTGCACCATTTTCTATATCATTCTCTTCGTCAAATAATGGAATATGATGCACAGAAGCACGCTAAATTAAACAAAAAAAACATAATTTCCATAAATAAAAGCGAATAAAAAAAACACTCGTTTATTATTAGTATTTTTGTTTTACTTTATGTCGATCGCGTTTAAATGTTTTATATTTAATACCAAAATCTTCCATTGAAAATAAATCATCAGGTTCAATAATCCAATTCATTGCTTTAAGTTGAGCTTCAAAACTAACACGTTTAAAATACCAAAATGCAATTATGGTTAAAATAAATATAACGGATGTTACACTTGCAGTAAAATAAATCCAGGGTAATGCTGGATCTTTAAAGATAATCAAAAAGATAATTATTTTTGAATGTTCTTAAGCAGTGTGAACTTACTTTTATGCACTAGACATTTACTTCCATCAAAACCACAAGGCTATATAGAATAAAATACAAATAATTTCAAGTTTTTTCAATTATCTTACGGGGACATCCAGTGGTGTTTTTTTTACTTCATCAATCCAATAGATATCTTTTAGAAGAATAAATGATGAATTTACACCAAAATAAGTTCCTACTTCCTATAAAAATAAAAAATTTTCATTTGAAAACTTTTTGCAATATATCATTACTTCGAATTGACCACTTTTAGGATTCAGATCAAATAAAGAATAATCACTAACACGATCACCTGTTTCACTAATTTGTACAATACCATTTGATCCTAAATAATTCATTTATTTTTCTATGAAACATGTCTATTGATGTTTTTTTTTTCTATGTCTTCAAACCTTCAAAACTAACATTCCACATTTTTCGTACAACAGCAAATCCATCACTAGCATTTTGATTTGATTCTATTGTACGATTTAATCCGTATGCATAAAGTAGAACAGCATCGTAGAATGTTGCAACATATGGGTTGACCTTTTTTTTTCCATCAATGAGCAAACGAGAAAAGAAAATTTTTTTTTTTTTTATTAGAAAACATTCGACATACAAGTTTTCCTGTTTGTGTACTGTCATTATATATTTTTTCGTGTATTGTATTAACTTGATAAGAAAATTCTCGATATCGTTCTGTATCCGGTCGTTTAACAGCTACGATAAGAACTGTTTCAAAAGCACGACGTGCTTTACTATTTTCTAATTCAGTTGATTCATTTTTATACCAACTAATTAAATTCATATCTTTTCTATATTTTTTTTTTTGGTTAAATAAAAGTAAAATTATTTTAAAATAATTCAATGAAAATAATTTTGTACCTCATCAAACGAAATATATCTAAATAAACAAAAACATATTCGCCATTGATCATATCAAGATCATGTGCCATTAAAAGAAATTCTCGAAATAAATTTGAATCCATACAAATAAATAAAACTAATAAAAAAGTAAAGTAGAGATGAATGATTAAAAAAAAAAATCAAAATCTAATTACTTCTTGCTTCAGCTTTTGCTTCATCCAATGTTTTACGTAATTTTTCTTTTGTTTCATTTTTTCGATCAACATCAAATATTGAATGAGAACATCTAAATAAATAAAAATAAAAAAGTAATAATTCATTGTGAACTAAGCAATAAACTTCATGTCAACTAACGTATCTTTTGATTCGCCTTTACTATTTGGATGACGCAATTCTCGACATAAAGCACCCATTAACATATAACACTCACTCTTAATTTCATTTAAAAAGAAAAAAAGAAAACTTAAATTTCTAATAAAAAAAAAAAGATATATTTACTTACTTGAGCTTCAATAACATTTCTTTCAGCTATAATTCTTACACTAGTCCAATTAAAATGGGGTAAAATAACACGAGATATAAAATGAACTATAGTTTTTGATGAATGAAGCATTCGTGTTAACAGTTGATATTCACGTTTATTATCAAAATGATAATTAAAACCACCACCTGGCGATATAACGGGTATCCGCCAATGAGGTGAATATCTAATTTAGTTAATCAAATGGACATAGAACAATAAAACAAACTACTGTATTACCTTGAAACAGCTGCTAAACCAGGACCATCAACAGGTCCTAAGAATACATCAGCTTGTCGATTAGCATAAAAATCAATAGCTAGTAAAGGTCCAACAATATAAGATGAATTTGTATCACCATAACGAACTTCAAATGGATTTTTATTAATTAATAAACAACGCTTATTCACTTCATTAACAGCTAAAACAATAGCTGGTTTTACTTTTTGCATATCAAATGGTAATTGTGGATCAGTTGGAAGAAGAACACCAATTTGAAAAGTAGTATTACACAGACTTATTTGTATTTTTCCAATTAATAAAAATAGAAATGTTACAGTTATTAATAAGAACCACATCATTTGTCAAGTTAAATTGTCGTTGTTATTCTCTTGAATGATGAAACTATTGAAGACTGACATATTGATTCGTATGACATCTTAGCCAAGAGTAGTATGCTTCGACAACCGGAAAGTTCGACATTTCCGCTCTCGGGCTTTTTAATTTCTGTTTTTTTCTTCGCTTATCCCTGCATCTCTCTCTGTCCCTCTGTCTCTCTCTCTCTCTCTTACTCTTACTCTCTCATTCTTTCTCTCATATTCTCATCAAAAGAGAACGACAAACTAGTGATGTGATAGTTCTTCCTTTTTTTCTTATGCCAAAAAAAGGCAAAAAAAGAAAAGAAAATAATAGATTTAGTAATCATCTGTCATATAAAAAAAAGATCGCAATGAAAGTCTCGCCACTTGATGTTATATTCTCAATATTGTTGCAATCAACAGCCTAACTATGGCATCTCATCCTATAGGATTTATTCTGCCATAAACACTATTATTATCAATATATATATATATAAGAGTAAAAGCAGTTCTTTACGCGGTTGTATGCATAAACATACTTTGTCAAGTGCCATGCGCGACCCTTCGAGCATAATTTGAATTTTCAATCAACACCCTCATAATCTTGAATATCGTTCATCACTATCTTATATAACTACTAGTTATGTTTATTAGCCCAAAGCATTACATTAAAACATAAATAAATAGATAGATAGATAAATTCTTTAAAAAATATTTCTTTTGTTATTTAGATATTTATATATAGAAGATAAGTAAGCCCTTTGAATCTATTTTTCGTCTTTTCTTTTTGTTTTTATTTTGATGATTCTATGCGCAACTATGTTTAGAGAATGTTCCTTTTTTTTCATGCATGCCCGCATATCTATTCATTTGGGATCACTTGTATTATCGAGAAAAACACTTTGCATATAGTAATGTGTCACATTTGCCAAAAGCAATATTTTATAGTGTAGTAGACAGAGTTTTTAAGTATGATGTAAAGAGAAGAACTTTCCTTTCATTTTTTTTTCTTAATGCTTTTTCATGTCTTCATATTTTCTATTCTTATAAATGGTCTGTTTTTTGTAAATTAAGATTTTCTTTTTTTTTCTCATCATTTGGTAATGAACCATGCATAAATGAGAGTATAATGAACAAAATAGTCTTTAAAAAAAAGAAAAGAAATAAAGTAGAACATTTCATTGAGCCTTCAATTCACTTTCAACTGTTCTTCTTTCATCCAAGTGTACCTTTCGTTTTTTTCTTTTTTCTTCTTCTACGTCCTTAGCAACGATTAATAAATTTTCAATGATACCGAATAATAACTATATACAAAAGAAAGTCATGATATGTTTATATAAATAACATCAACCTTCAATCAATAGAAACAAAAACAAAATTGATCGAAAATTATTTTCAAAAGAAAAAAAAAAAAACTATGAGAAAATATTTTAAAAACTCAATCGAACAATTATTCCAATAGAATAAGTTTGATTACAAATTATTTAATACAATATTAGTGCTAAAAAAATTTTATTTGATAATAATAGATATCTATAATTTATATGAGAAAATATTCATGCAATAATATTATATCGTTATTCACTATCTGATCGGTTCATCGAATTATTCAATCCATTAAACATAAATCTTATTTTCGTACAAAAATACTCAATTATCAAGAGTATTTATTGTATTTTAAATTTTTGGTTTAATTGGTAATATTGATTCAATTTTTTTTTGATGTTAGATGAATTTAAAAAAATATTCATTACAACTCCATAGTGACTTACACGATTATATTATCTATAATTCTCTCATAAAACATTCATTCAATATTCTTTTATATCTTTAATTTCATTTGATCCAATTTCTAAAATAGCCTTAGACATCTATGAAAGTAAGAATCCACCATTTCTTTTCAGTTATTCTTTGTTCAAATTAAAGATTTATTAAAATGATTAAACAATTCAATTTGATCTATTTTTCAATTATATTTGTCATAAACCATAAAATTCTTTATTTCCTGTGTTTCACCTCCGCTGAAATACAAACACACGCATACACACTATCATTGTTTCTTTTTTTTTTCTCTTACATATTACAAAACATCGAAGAAGAGCGTGCACGAAACAGAACGGAAGAGAAGAGAAAAAAAAACTAGTAACAGTCATTATTAATCACAGAACAAGGGGGACAAAAACCAATAATGAATAAATGAAATTCTGAATACGAGAAGACATATGTCACTGTTAAGAAATTAAAAAAAAAACGAAGAGCGATTGCTTGAGCTGTGTGTACAAATGAACAACTACAATGCGTGAAGAAGCCGTGGGTATATATCTATATGTATTTATATATATATATATTAATATAATCACAACTGAAGAGAAAATAAAAAATCACACAGCATCAATATTTGTGCAAAGTTCACGAAGTACTTGTAAATTTTTTGGTGTTACCATTGAACTTGAACTTGCTTTATCAAGTAGTACAGAACCTAATTCTGTATAAAGTGCAGTTGTTAATACATGAATTGAAGAGTTTAAACTATTTGAACCACCACCTGATGATATTATTGCAGTAGTATTTTGACCACGTAATAATGCTAATAATTTCCAATAAGTTGGTAATAGATGAATTTCAACCTGTTTAGGTTTACGTTGACAAACACGCGGAACAAGAGCTAAAATAGGAATATTTAAAATTGATTTTAGAAAGTCATGAGTTTTCAGAAGTCTTTTTTTTCGGAAATATACTACTCCGGAATAGAAAAAGCTACGGTATTTTATTCTAGTGAGAGGACGAATTATTTAATTAAATAAAACAATTCTTCTTGAAAAAATTTTATAATTTTAGTCTTTGAATATTTATAATAAGTATAAAACTTACTAGCTAATTTTAAGACAATTTCCGGTCGAACACGTAGATTGCTATTTTGACTTAATGTACAAAGTGGTTGTAATAGACAACCGCTATCTATAAACAAACAAAAAATAAGTTTTAAAATTATTATTTTCTTTGGTTTTTTACCAATATATTCAATAGCTGTATCAATAATATCCGAAGCAAGTTGTGATATATCTCGATTTTTTGATGCAATATTTTGTGCTATAATTGGTAATGCTGAATTAAAAACACTTGCTAATGCATCACCTAAGATTGGTATAAGCTGATGCATTGTATTTAATGCTTTAAAAACAACTTTTGAATTCATATCAGCTAAACATTCATTGAAACCATCAAAAATTTGTACTAGTGATTGTATAGCTGCACCAGTTTCAAGTTCACATAATTTTTGAAATTCTTCAATACCATTTAAACGTTCACGAAAATCTGAACTACGCATTTGTTTTGTTAAATTACGAACTTGTTCCGTTTGATCAGCACTATTTATTTTACGTGTTGATGAAAAATGATTTGTTAACGTTCTAAAATTGACAATAAATTTCAAAGAATAGTTTGTTTGTTTGTTTTTTTTTTTCTATAAATTTTTATTTACCCATTCGAAGGCATTTTATCCGTTGGTAATGCACGTCGACCATTTTTTGTTGCTGATTCACTCGGTGTTTCACCAACTCCATCCTATTTAATATAGAACAAAAAGAAAAATTCAGATCTTTCAATGATTCCGAATGGATTTACTTTTGCTCGAATATTATCAAGAATTTCACACATGTTTGAATAAACTGTTGGATTAAGATAATGTTTCATTAATGGATCAAGTTCATCAAAAGACATTAACATATGATAAATTTTTTTACCATACCATCTAAATTGAATGAACATAATATATTTTTTTTCTTAATGAGTATATATATATAGATATACCTAATTTCTGGTGGCCCATCTGATGCGAATGTAGCTGCTACTTGTAAAACACGTTCTGTTATATCACGAGCACCACTTAATATTTTATTGGGACCCAATTTTTCACAAACAATATAGATGTATTTTGCTGATGTTTTTCTTACAGCCGGATTACGATGACTAATAAAGAGTAAGAAGAATAAGAAAAGAAAAGAAGATTATATAAATTATCATGGTAATCTCTCATTCGGAAAAGATTCATAAATGAGTTTTCGATCGAATTAATTGAATTATGGAAATAAAAAATCCTTGATCTTTATATTTTTTTGCGTATGATCAATAAAACTTAAATATAAAAGAAAAATGATTTGAACTTTTGTTTATGTTCATTTATTTGAACTGAATTTAGAAATAGAATCTCCCTCCCACAAATAATCAAAAAAAACTCCGGATCTTCTAATATGAATTCTTATCCGTAAAAGATCGAATATCCTTATTAAATTTTACTTTGTTGACTATAATTATGTTTCAAATATAAAAGAAAGAAAGGACTTGTTAAACCTTGTATCATTCTCTTTTTCTTTCTTATTACCGTTGAGGGAATTCAATTGATGATATGTTGATAAACATATTATTAATTTATTTCCGCACTTATCAATGGTCGAAATAATTTCAACATTTTGAATCATCATTGTTATAAAGAATTTCACACTGTTATTTGTTTATATTTTATACAGTTTTTAAAGAATTTATAACTGTTAATAAAAATGAAATTTAATATTAATCGTTTTCTACTCCTTGCAACACTGTTTTGTTTTTGACTCTCATTTTTTTTATTCTAGCTAACAATAGTTATCTTGTTTTTTCCTCTGAAGAAAATATATTCTCATTATGCATTCATAAGCTATTATTCTTTCTTCTATTCTTTTGTGACTTTTATTCTTCAATAACCATAATTTAGTGATATTTCAATGAAAGAAAAGGTTTAAAAAATTAAAACGATGGATTTGTTTGACAAGACCTGGGTGTTCTATTATGAATTTCCTATTGTTGTCCGCAGGCGATTCTTCTAAAATATATAGGGGCTCTAGTGACGCAACTAGACGAGTGCTCCCAAAGGAAGTTCTCCAACTGATAAATTGCTTTTGAGTAGAGACTATATGCATTATGTAGATCTAAATGAATTATAAGTACTCTGAAAAGAATTCATGCTCTTAGCTAATTGCTGTGGAGATATTGTACTTTGGCAGTATTGTTTTTTTTTGAATGAATGTTCCGATTACTTTCAGAAACACAGGAAAAAAATGCATCTTCGAATTGAAAATTTGTAGAGAGACAGACCTTAACAAAAAATAGTTTATTGTAAAAATTTCAGGCCTTTTGTTTTGTTTCTATTTTGAAGTAAGAACATCAAATCTACCGATTAATATGAGTGATTTAAAAGATACGCTATTGTTATAGTTGTATCTTAGGATAGGAATAGTGACACGCTCTGAAACATTTACAAAAGACTATTCTTATAAACATCAGTTTCAGTACAAAGTTTTAACTCGAAATTCGAAAATCAATTTTTCTATTATCTCACGACATTTATTTAAAAATATACCATATGAGTACAATATCTCTGCAGCAATAAACTAAAGGCATTCATAATTCATTTAATTCTGCATATGTGCACATAGTCTTAGCTCAAAAGTCATTTATTAGTTAAAGAATTTGCATCGTCAGGTGATCTTTTAAGCATTAATACAAACGACTGAATTCTACTGCTTATAAAGTAACTTGAAGTTGATCGAGAAACGTGACTAGAAAATCTTTACTGACATGATAAAGAAACTCAAGGACCTTTGTGTAACTTTTTTTCCGGTTACATGATCAACTGAAAATATCATTGTTTTCATTTCGTAAAAATCTTGAAGTTATTTCCGTTTCGGAAATTGAACAAATATATTAAAAGAAAAGAAAACTTCTATGTTGTTTTTAATCACCTTGCTCCACCAGCTATGAGTGCTTGTAATGCTTTTTGAAGTGTGACATTTTCAACCATAATTTGAAGGCACTTTTCTACGTCAGTTCTAAAAATTTCAAATAAACAAATAAAATTTTTCTATATAAAAGCAAAAAAAACGTTTTTTTTTTTGAATAAATTACAAACCTAAAAAATTCATTACTTTCTGCACTTTTTTGCATAATAGCCTTAATAGTTAAATCAAGTTCAATATCCATATATCGTTTTAAATGTTTAAACATATCCGAAAATGTTGATAAAGCAAAACGTGCAACTTGTGATCGAAGATTTTTTACCTGACAAAAGACAAAAAAAAGAATTATTAATTTTTCTGTTTAACAAAAGAAAAAATAGTTGTTCTTTGCTTTTTCTTACTTCTTGATTAAGCACTAAAACAACTTGATGTAAATTTTGTGTTATTATATCAGGATATTGTGCAATAAGACGTTGAAGTAAACTAAGACCAGAACATTTACGTTCCCAATCATCACTCGAAACCGATTCCATAGCTTCTCTATAAACAGCGTCAGGATTTCTTAATTGATCAGTTATTCGATCTTCAGATAATGGTCGATTAAATGGAATACGTTGATCTGTTACTGATAGATCACGTCGATTGTTAAATGTTTGAGATCGAGCCATACTTTAAAATAGAAAAAAAAAATGAAGATTTATTTTATTTTATTTTATTTTTTTGTTTTAATATGCATATGAAATTTTTACTTACGAATTTTTATATACACGAAAACGTTGTTGTGAAAGAACATTGGGTAATATTGAACTTATATTTGAATCAATTTGACGTCGAGGTGTTGGAGGTAAATCATTACCATTGGATGAAAGATCAGGTTGAGATGAATAACGACTTGTTGATGTTGATGATGTTGGAAGATCATTATCATAAATATTGTCAATATGATTTATATTATTATTATTATTATTATTTTGTTGTTGAAGTTGTAATTGATGACGACGAAATTCTCGATCTTGTCGACGACGTTCTTTTTGTTCCATTTTTTCCTGAGTTTTTTGTTGAACACGTAAACGAAATGAAGCTGATAATGATTGACCCATATCAACAAACTAAACAAAATAAAAAAACAAGAACATGAAACTAATTGCAACACTCTTCTCACACATTCGATATGTTCATGGGCAAAAGTCTGTAAAAAAAATGGTATATGAACATTTTAAATTTGATTCTTTTTAAAGGTTATTTATTTTTTTGAAAAAGTTCTTTTCTTATGAATATGCGTAAAAATTTTAGCGCTTTCAGCTCATATATAATTAAACTTGATTGACTAATTAAAAAGTAATTAGCAAATAGCTCTCTAATTTTATGATGAATAAGTTCAAAAATTTTATAATAGACTTTACACTATGAACTCTATCTTTTGTGAAATTTTTAGCAAGATCGGAATTTGAAAACGTGACTTATTGTTTTATTATCATCTTGAAATTCTTAATAAAGATTTGTACAAATTAGAATTGTTTTCCTTTTTTTAATTTTGCATTCAAATGTAAGACGATTTTTTTCTTTTTACATATTCATATTCGCCCCCCGTCGCTAAGAAGATATAAATTCAATTTTTTGCAAAATCTAAACGTGGTCAGAGACTTTGTAGCCTGAAGAATGCTCTACAAAATACACTATTTAGTTTTCAAAGATATTGTTTTGGCTTTCAGTATTCACAAATGGAAACGCGCATCATGAAAACTTTTTTTGTATCACGTCACTAACTCTAGCTTTTCAATAATCAAACGACATAGCAAAGATTTACAGGGATAGGAGAGAAATACCGTAATTGTAATCCACCATTTGAATTCATATTGGTCCAACAAGAAAAAGTTTGTAAGAACTTGTGCTTATGAGTCTCTGGAAAGGAGTCGTGATTGTTTTACTGAATTTTCGATCCATTTTTAGGTATTTAGTGAAAAATCAAATAATAAAACTACGACATGAAATTCAGCTTGTAGATAGATCTATTGGCTCTTAGAATATTCGTTTGTCGAGATATCGTATTGTCAAGTAAACTCGCTTTTTGTGACAAATAACTATTTGTTGAAAATTTAATATTTCGACTGAAACTTTCAAGATATTTCGAGTAATTCAACATACATTTGTGACATAAAATTAAGTTAAAGGAAATTTTCCAATTCAACAATATACATATTTTTACTGTGTTCGAAATCATATCGCTAATAAATGAAATTGTTCATATCAACATTTCTAGTTATTTATAAACTTACATGTTCATTTTCTTTTGAATCACTATCATATTCATCAGATATCATATCGACATTATCATTTGGCTTATTTAAATTATTATGTATTGTATTTGTATTTTGTATTTTAGTTAAATCTATTTCAGGACGTATACGTAATGGTATATTAACAGCTATAAGATAATAAATTATGATAATTGTAATTAAAAATAGAATCTTATTGATTTTACCTTTACCAATAACTCCAATATCTTGTTCATCATCATGATGAGATCCGTTGTCAAGGTTAACGTTGGTATGCATTGTTGTATTCAAAGGACCGTTAATAACAGAAGCTAAATGTAATAAAGAAAAAAAGAAGACATATTATAAATATGTTATATACGAAGAAAAATATTAATTTTTTAATAGTTTTTAACGCCTACAGTGCTCATTGGGTACTTTTTAGAAATATCCATAATGTTATATAGACCATACAATTCAACAAAAAAGAAAAAAAGAAAGTTCATGGTTGAACGGTGCAATACATTTAAAAAGAATTAAAATGATTGTTTCTGCTCTTTTATCGTTCTTATTTAATTTATTTTTCGAGGTTTCAAGAAAGTAATGTTTTACTAAGTTGTTTTTTTTCTAATTATTTTACACAATTGATTTCAGCAAAAGAAATTCTTCATGAAATATGATTGCTAAGGTTTTATAATAAAACATGTAAACAAGTTGAATGTTTTTTTGTCATATGTCAATGTAACGTATTTGTTAATATCAATCTCAATAATGCAAAAATTTTTATTTTAATGACACACTTATCTATCAACGATCTTATCAGATTGTTCTGTGAATACTAATTAGAATGAATAAGAAAAAAAATCAGAACAAGAAGTTTTTAACGATATTTTTGTAAAGAAAAGAAACCATTGAATTATTATCGAAATGCCTTTTTTTTTTCTTATCATGATTGATGACATATTTTATATCAATAGGATTCATTCTAATTATTTTCTATGGTATTCTATTCGACTTACTTTTTGTGTTTTCATAAGACGTTTATTACACTGTATGTGTTGATCTAAGTAGTCTATTTACAAGTAATACAGTTAGATTGTCATAACTGAGCAATTTAATTTGACAAAGAGATGCAACCTTAGATTATAGAAAGAGAAATGAGCCTTTAGTTTATCTAAAATTTTCTATTTGATTTAGTTAGGTCGGGATGATTTTACACAAATATAGATAGCCGTAATGACATGTTCATCTCAATGAATCCTTTTCATTAGAGTTATTCAACAAAAAAAATCATGAATTTTCTTGCTCTAAACAAAATACTTTCATATTGTGTTTGTAACTAAGACAATAGATATGCAACCTAGACAACAATATTAGGTAACCTACTGATATTAAACGGTAGCTCAACTCTCGATGATAATAACTATTATAATATAATAATGTTTAAAATGTGATAATAAAATTTAACAAAAAGCACCTTTTATGCACAAAAAAGTGCTAATGACAATCATTTTTTAAGTCTTTATTCAAAACAAATAGCATCTATAAGTGTAGAATATATATGAAAATTCTGAAAAAAATAATTTTCGAATGAACAGTAATGGCCCGATCGGCAGAAGCCGAAAATCTTAATATTTTTTTATAGTAATAATGAATCATTTTCAATTATCGGGCAGTGCACACTAAAGCCCTTCACGTTCAAAAATTTTCTTACCCATGATCAATCTGATGGGCTCTAATGTACACCTCTGGTTTCGCGACCTGTTTGCTAAGTTGAAAATTTTTCGTATATTCTCTTAGAAAAAACAAATCACGGCCGCTTCTTTCGCATGAATAAGTTTAACAAATCTTCTAATTAGCTCTTGATAAAGATCAATAAATAATTTTATTCTTTTTTGTTTTTTTGTCTAATTACCTTTAGTAATTTTTGTTCGAGATTTATTTTCAGTTAATTGTTTATCATCTATATGTTCAATTGAAAATTGTTTTGAAGACATTTTTGTATCTATATAATTTTTACCAATTATTTCAACATTTGTATTCGTTGTATGATTTGTATTTTTACCATTTGAATTATAATCATGTGTTTGTCGAGATGATGGATCTGTTGGTGGCAATTGGGATCTATCAAGTTTAGATTTTGAACCAGAACGTGCTAAACGTGGTTTAGTTGAAAATAATTGATCTTTACCGATTGATTGTGTAGATCTAGAACAAAACAAAAGACTATAGAAATAATTGTAATATTATTGTTATTTGATAATACCTTGTACTTCCGTTAATATCGTTATCAATTTCACGTCCTAATTGTGAATAAACTCCACTTTCGTTGCTATTTTCAGGTGTTAAAGTTCGTGTTGATGTTGAATCTAAATCACTACCGTTACTAAATAATCGTTCGATTTTACGTCGTGTTGAACTACTATGTACTGATCGAACAGGTTTTTTTGATTGTTTATGATCGTTCTAAATGAGAGAATTGTTTTTTTTTTCGGTTTTTTAAAATCATTCTTATTTTTATTTACCTCAGGTATACTATTATCGTCTGGTGTGTTAATCGATAGAGAGCGTGATTCTATTGCACTATCGATACCTTCATCATGATCTATTTCGGAATCGAATTGACGTTTTGATTGAATCTGTTGTTGTTCTTGATGATTATGAACTTGTGATGTAACTAAGAGACTATGCGCTATTGGAAATCGACTTAGTGATGGACGACGTGGTATAGATGGGCGAAATTGAAGTGTATTATTATAATTAGTTTCTATATAATAATATTAAATAACAAAAAATGAGCGACATTATATGTCAAATAATGAATTTTATATGGAAAAAAAAAACTACGTCAAAATAATTTTCTTTCAAGTTATCTACTAACTAAACAAAAAAATGTTGTTCAAATATTCATTAAAAAGAAAGAAGAGTCTGTTATATCATTTACGGGCAACAAAATGCTCATTAAACTCTTTATAAAGGAATGTTCTTAGGTTATTGTCATGAACTTCTCTTCGGCCTACTTAATCGTCTTAAGAGTTGATATGTTAAGATTTTATGAAATCGATACCTAATAGAGTATTAATTAAAAGAAAAAGACGTCTGATTATAAACACACTATCTATGAAAATCATCTTTAAACATGCTATGTAAAAGTGCGTAGAGTCTAAATTTTACTCTCATCATATTTTCATTGAGTCAATTATAAAAAATATTTTCTGACATCTTCTACATAATGGAACTAGTTTAATTATACTGAATTTTTCAGTGCATTTTTTTTTCAATACAAACCTTGCTGTTGTTGACTAGTTATAATTGGTGAACTTGGATGATTATTATTTGTTGATAATTTCTTTGCCCATTCATCTGTAAATACTTTTTCAGTAAATGTTAATGGACGATAACTATTATTTCCAGTTATTTTAAAATCCAATGTTGGTCCACCGGGTGTGTGTGTAGTGACAACAGTTGCTAAGAAAAACAACAAAATAAAATCTTCGTTTTTTCTTTTTTTTTGTTATTAATTTTATGATGAACTATTGTCGACTAATTAACACCTCGCTCTTTTTTCGTATTGAAATATGTGTCAAAACAGAGAAAAAGTAACTGTTAGATGTTAAAAAAGAAAAAAAGATCTTTATATACGCGTATCTCATACGTCTGCACTCATCGTCACACATACATACAGAAAAAACTATTTGAAAAAAAAAAATAAAAAAAAAGTTAATTAAAAAATACGTCGATCCTATCAATCTCACATATTATTTCTTTTTTCTGTGTTCCCTTTTTCTTCTGTATAAAATTAAAGCTGATGGTTGAAATCATTATTAATAAGTACAAAAGAAACCCGAATCAGCAGGATATTTAGAACGCATTTAAAATGTTGTTTCCAATATTATAATATTCATTATAGAGAAAGTAAGAATAAGAAAGTAGAAGTTTGCACTCAGTTAGTCGTACACTGATGAGATGTGAATAAAAATCAGAAGAAGAAAAAAGAAAAAAAAGGGAAAAAGAAAATACACAATTCGTTTTCTATACTACCGGTTGGTGTTTGACGTTTTTTCAGCAACGTCATTCGATTGTTAAAATGTAACGTTTGGTGCTGATCTGATGTGCAATGAGGGATAAACAAAAAAGAAAACAAATTAATCAGGTCAAAAAAACGAACAACAAAAACAATAAAGAACAAGTTTAATGATGACAAAAACAGTAAAAAGAGAATAAAAGCAAAGTCAATTTTATGAGATGAAAACTTACGATTTATTGGCGTTTCATAACGACGATTAGTACTGGTAAATCGATGTAAGTCAAGATCAACATCAGGTGCTTTTAATGGAGGTATTTCATGATTACGCATTACCTATTAATTAAAATTTAATATAAATATTTTATTAATTTAAATCGAAAAAAATAATTCTTTTCTATTGTTAATTTACACCTGAACTCTCGGATACATTTATAATTTCTATCGCACGCTTAATATAATATAAGTATCTTTAATGAATAAATATTTTTTTTATTAAAATTTTTAATTAATATATTCATTGATCTACGTTGACAAGGATAATTGAAGTGAAATAATCATATTAAAAGATAAAAAATAATAACTATCATCAACAACATGCAAGTTTGATTTAAAAAAAAAAGTTCTGATTATTATTATAAATCAGATATAGAGCAAAATAATTAGATCTGGAACTTTTTTTCTAGTAAAAAATATTTAACCAATGAAATTCTTTTCTCATTACAATACAAATCCATTTTATATTATATTCCAGATTTATATATTTCTTTAATTAATAAATTAATTACGATGTTTTTCTAGTAAGATTAGAAAATGTATAAGTAAGAAAAAAAAATAATAAGTAAGGATTGAATAGAAGAGAAGCCTGACTTTTTCAAAACGTGCTTTTTGTCTTTATAATAATCCGTAATAGCGGATACGTTGACTGTCTGATGCTTAATGATGGATAATTGAGTGCGGAAGAAAAAGTAAGACATACACCTCTTTTGTTAGCCGAAGTATAATAGAATCAAAGGTCATAATTATTCTCTAGTATTAAAGAGATACGAAAAACAACAGACAAACGAGTGTTTGAATATTTAATTAAAATAATTTTAGCGCTAATTAATTGTAAAAAAAAGAAATTTATTTCATATTATCAAAATTTCATTCAACGCTTTAGGCACTCTTGCTATTTTCATATATTGGATTAATAATTATAGTAACTAATTTTTTTCCGCTACAACACATTTTCATTAGAAAAAAAATTTTTTTTTAGCATCATTTGAACAAAATACAATGACATTATTCATTATAAAAGTCTTGCTGTGAAATGAGAACATTAAGTTTTGCGTAGTTCTTTTTTGTAATTCACTTTTCTTATCTAGTTCAGTATTTCCTGATAGTTAAAACTCATTATTTTTCATATGCAGATATAACATACATCATTGACAATGTCTTGAAATTCAACTATAGAATAACCTAATCATTGAAGACAAGGAAACAAAAAGAAAAGAACGAACAAACGAATATCAAATTTCATTGATTTAGACATTCGTATGCACTTTTGATACTTGTATAAATATGAATAAGAATTTTTTTTCTTTAAAAAAAAATTATTTTAAATAAACTCTAGAAAACTTACAAAAGTTGCTGAAATGTGTGCACGCATACTAACGATAAAGATGACTCGTATGCTTTTAGCTCATTTGAAATGCACGTATGACTATAAGAAATCTTCAATGAAACGAACAAATGAAGTGATATTCTTTTTTTTTCTGTTTTTTATTTCTTCCATATTTTTCTTGTTCTTCTATATCCGGCTTACCCATAACGTAGGTCGACTAAGCCAGTAAAAGAGATCTTCATCGTCTAACATGAACATCTTTCATCAAACACGGACACCCACGTCAAGTCAAGTTTGCTAGCTGCAATAGTTGCCACGACGAGACATAAAAGAAGTCGCAAGGTGATGGTGGTGACTATGGTTGTTAATTTTTCTTTTTTTTTCTTGTTCTTCTTGTTACTCGCACTCGTTCATTTAACAAAATGCATGCGTGTATGTCTCACTCGTTTTAAACAATAGCAGTCAAGCAAAGGTTTCAATCATCATTTCTCATGCGTTTTCACATACATCAATGTCGATCATTATTGTCGTCACCCTTTATTTCTTTTCCTTTTTTTCTTCTACTTTCAGTTATTGATGAGGATAGTAGTCATATTGTGGTTGCTTTTTTATGAATTGTAGACAAGGAGTATAAATAAAAACAAAACAAAACACTTCGAATATGTATAAGGAAAGTGCATTATTTTAATATTTTGCATCCTTTAAAATAAAAATGAATCGATTGACATACTTTGATTTCATCCATGAAGTTTTGTTTTCTATTGTGTAAAATAACTAGACTTAAAAATCAATATATTCATAATTGCCACAATATTTTTCTTGAATAATAAGAAGAGAAAAAGAAATAATTCTAAGTGTTTATATAGGATCTTTAAGATCTTCTTATGAAAGGAAAAAAAATCCTAAAGTCAAACGAAGCTGATTCGATTGCTCTCATAAAAGAACTCTTGATAAACATTTAATCACTTAAGTAAACTATGAATGACGAAATAAAAGCTATCTTGTATTATTCAAGAGCAGTATTTAAAAAAAAAAACTAAATTCAATTGTTAAGAAGTTTTCTGTTTCTTTTCTTGATGAAGGGGGGGGGGGGGGGGGGAAGGCATTCATTTCTGTTAGAAATTATTAAGGTTCAAGAAATAGAAAACATATCATGGTAATTAAAAATAAAACTTACAGCATCATTTATATTTGTTTTTGTCGTTGTTTCAGCAAAAGGCATAGCTAATTGAAGTAATTTATTATTTGTCGGTGTCATTTTTGTTGATGCTGATGATGGTGGTTCGACAGGTGTTGCTATCGTTGTTGTTGGTTGTGGTGTTGACGTTGTATTATTGACAAGTAAAATAAATTTTGCATCAAGATCATTCATCGTTGTTGAATCACATACTAAACCTGGTGTTATATTACCTTCATCAGTTAATGATGGAAGTGAATTACGTTGTAAACGAAAACGTAATGCATTTAATGCTTCATATGATAAATTTTCAACTAATGTTAAGACAAGTTTTATCGATTGATTTGTTTCAAGTATAGATGATGTTATTGGCTTATATGTATTAAAATAACTACAGATTACAGTAAAACACTCAATAGCTCCATGACGTAATTCACGACGACTTGACATTAACATTGGTAGAAGATATTTTGAAAGTTTTGTTAAATTATCATAATGATGTTGACGATATTTTAATAGTGTTGCTGTTAAAATAGCAAGCATTTCAAGTTGAATACGATAATTATAACGCTCAAAATTATCATCAATTAATTCATTAAGAATAAGTTGAGGTTGAACAAAATTTTCAAGTAATAATATAAGACTTACACTTAATTTCTATTCAACATCAAACAAATAATAGTTATTAGACATTAAAAAAACCAGAACGAAATTAATTATATGAAAAAAAAAAACTCAACAATGGACTGAATATTACATTGTTTGTTTTGCTATTAAAAAAAAGTCAAAACAAGCACAATTATGTCATCTATTTGAAAATCGATCAGTTGATTGGTTTCTATATCCTTGAAGCAAATACTTCAATATTTCATTCATGTATCGATCTATTGAGAAAATATCTACTAATTATTTTCAATACATTTTTTGAATTTCTTGAATTCGATCAAATCGAAATATCAAACAAAGAAAAAAAAATAACTTACTGCTAATTGTCGATTATTCGATTGTCCATTAAGAAGAATATTTTTAAATATAATACAAATTGTTTTATAATTTCTTTTACAATAACTAACTTGTGCATGTTTTATAAGCCAACCAAGACATGTGCATAAAACAAGTTTAATTTTAATTGATAAATCAAGATTTGATGATGTTATATATGATAAAAGATCAAGTATAGTTGTTAAAAATGTATGTAAGACTTGATAAAATTGTGAACTATGATTTGTTGATAAATATTGTGAACGTATTAATTGTAAAGATTTATCACATGCTTGTTTAAAATTATCAAGATATGTTAGACGATTTGTATCACTAGCTGATAACCATTTTGAACGCATTAATTCAACAATTGAATCAAAATCTGAATTTTCATTTGTCGTAGGTGTTGTAATCGATGGTTGAGATGTTACAGGAAGTTTTCGTAAAGAAAATAAATTATGGGAATTATCAGCATGATTATTTCCATTTAAATGAACATTGTTAGTTCCTAAACAATAATAATCGAAATAGCAAGATTAATTTATCTAAGATGATGACAAAAAGTTTCGAAATGAACTACTTTAGACATTTTTCCTTAGCGGTAATCGCTAGTATGGATTGAAAAAAGATTTGATCAACTGAAATAATTTCTTATTAGGAAATGTATTTATCAAACTTCCATTAATGAACTCATGTGAAACATCTCAAGAATACTAAGACGTCGAAAATTCAGTTTTCTAAATTCTATCAAAAACATTTTTTTTTTCAAAGAATTTTCATGCAATAGAGAAAATGTTCCTGAGTAAAATAAGATATCGCCAAACTCTTCACAAACGATACTTATTGTACGATAAGGCTCGAAAAATATTCTACACTAAGCGTTTCCTCTATTAGATAAACTTCTTTTCAAAAACTGGTTCTTAGAAATCTTCGTTTATCAGAGACGTTTTGCTCAAACCTATTAAAGGTAATTTGGCAAATACTTCTCCCGATTGAGAGTCATTTCAGCTAATCTAATCTTCCATTTATTCTAGCCACTATAGTTAAGAGAAAAGTTAAAAAGACTTCATTTCTAAACCTTATGCCTCCACTATAAATCGTCTTTATATCATTTAACTGTAGAAGAATTCCTATATGATTAAATATACCTGTATGAAAATATGTATTTTTACCTTTTGAATCTTTAATTTGTGATGTTTGTATTGATGCACGTGGCGTTTCATCATCATCATCTAAATCAGTATCAATATTTGTAATATGTAAGTCATCTTCTTTTTGTGATATATATGTATAATATGTTCGTCTTAATGTTGATGAATATTTTTCAAGATAATTACTTAATAAATCTGAACCTAATATATGTTTTATATGTTGTATTGAATTAACAAGAATATCATTATATGTTGAACGAAATGTATTATCTTGTAAATATTGAAGAAGTATTTCAAATATAGGTGATAAATTTTCATATTGATGTGTATTTGTTAATAATTCATTTAATAATTGAATAGATTTAACACGTAATCTTATATTTGAAGATTTTAAACCATCTTGTATATAAAGAAATAAAAATGTTGGAATATCTTGTGTTATACGAATTTGTTTTATTATTAATTGTCCTGCTAATAATTGTACATCATTAGATGTTGATGCAAAACATTGAATAATAGCTAAGAAAAAAAAATCAACTTGATTTTTGTTATCTCGTTTTTTTTTTTTTTATATTCAATTAATTTTAAACTAACCTGGTAGATAAATACGTTGATCATATTGATGATTATTTGTTTGAAGTTCTGATAATAATGTTAAACAATTATATTGATATTCCGTATTTGTTGTTTGTTGAAGAGTATTTACTAGAGATAATAATACATCATGTCTTTGTGAAACATCAAGTATAGTTGATAAACGATTACGTCGTGAATTTTTACACCATCGATTAACTATTTGAATTTTATGTTCATTACTTTGATCATGTAAAAGAATATCAATTAATTGATTATCAGCTATCGTTATATCAGTTTTAGGCAATAGAAATGTATTTGATGATGATGAACCGGAACCGGTTGGCATTGTATGAAGTGATGAAGTAAGAGCCATTGATAACGATCAACATGAATGATCTAAAAAATTTTCTTTTGTATAGTGAAATTGGTATGTTTGACGACAAAAACACATTTAATGTTCTTTTTTTTCTTCTTCTTCTTCTTTTTTTTTTTTAACGCCTACAATCCTATTTGTTCTGCAAACGAAAGAAAAACAACAGGAAAAAATATAATCGCTATGATATAACCTTGAATAAATAGTTAGAGATAATTTTCGCTACATAAAGAAATACGACCATACGAACGTTTGTCGTTGTTATACAGTAGGAAAAAAATCTAACATAAAAATTTATAGTGAAATTCGATTCTTACTCGTTCTACGAGTCTTTTTTTTTTCTTTTCTCATAAGTCATATAGTCAGGTTTTTGTTTGTTTCGTTAAAACACAATAAAAGAGGATAAACGCACTGTTACGACATGACAGATGTCGAAACCTGTAGTGAACGTAGTTAACACCTCTAAAATGAGTAAAAATCAATAAACAACTACTGACCTCTATGCATTTAGATTGTTCAAATGGTTTTCGACCAAAAGATCGACTGTTGCATGTTCTCTATCTCAATATGAACTTTCATCATATGCACCTGACTTTTTATATTATCTTTTACTTATCAAAATATTGTTTATTCGGTTTATCTGTATCTATTAAATGTGCTGAGTAATCAAATTTGATAAACAGATTTTTATCGATAGTTACCATTTGTAACTGTTAGAAGTAATGTGCATAGTAACCTTTGTAAATTATTGTTAATTGATTTTTCACTTGAGTGTCACAATAAAATAGATGATGATTAAACAATTTTTGAATCTATCGTTCTATTTTTTTTTCATATCTTCTTGTTCTTTTATTTGAAATATATAGTAAGGTATAATGAGTGCTGATTTATACAGAAGCACATAGGGCGTGACAACTGCCTGCCTACACTGCTGATCGATGCCTCTGGGTTTGTGTACAATCAAACAAAAATATATTATAAACAAACGAAAAAACAAACGTGATGTTAGTAAAGGTTTTATACATGATTAAGAAGTATATATACTTCATCTTTTTGGTCTCTTACAAAGGATCGTTTTTAAGTGTCAAATCACTTTTGAATCAAGACTATGTAAATCGTGTAGGCTCTAATGAACTATAAATACTCTGAAAAGAGTTTGGATTAAAAGCTTATTACTGCCGAATGACTATACTTTTACTATATTTTTTATCAGAATGCCGTGGTCTCACTCAGGAAAATCACAGCATTCTGATAAAAAATACAGTAAAAATCGAATATCTCGGCAGTAATAAGCTATTCGCCTGAACTCTTTTTAAGGATATTCAAAGCTCCTTAGACATGTTTTCTCCTTAGTCGAGATTTTTCTGTTGAGTTCCGATGTCGATTAGCATTAACAAGATACAATCACTTAATATAGACGAATTGTCGTTGTTAATATTTGATAATAAATCTGTATATGTGTAAAACCCTTGACATGATATCAGTATTAACAATATAAAAATGTTTATTAATTCAATTGATCGCTTTATAGGCAAAGCATAGTACATATTGAATATTAAATTCTTCATTCTACTTCTGCTGATTAAATTTTTGATAAAATTCCTTGTATATCACTCAATTTAATTTCATGTAATAGATCTGCTCATATAATGTCGTTAGAAGTTTCTATATATGTCATGTTGATTTCATAGGTAACAGAAGTTTCATGATCAATCACTGATATTTACATCAAACAAAATACGTTTTGTTCATCAGTTTTCGTCACTTATTTTTATATCTTATATTGGAAATATTCAAGAGATTGTACGTTACCAAATGATTGCTTTATAAGTATCGTTCAATTATGTGAGCATAATCGATTTCTCATTAGACCGTACGCAGTATGGAAGCCGATTGATTAATACAATGGTGCTTAATCTTAACTGCCGTATTTGATCTTACTGTACGACTTCATATTTTATGAACTATAAGCTTGCATCAATGTCATATTGAGCTATATGAGAATAGCCAGAAAACACACATATGACGGAAATTGATAAAAAAAAAATCAATTAACTGACCTTGTTCTGTTCCTATAGAAATCATATCACAATGCAAGGAAGCTTTTTTTATAGTAAAAAATAGAATTTTAGCCTTGAGTTGAAATCTTTCTACACTAAGTTTATCAATGTACTCGAATAATGTGTGGTTTTTTTTCTCAGGAAGAGAAATTGACATATTCTAAGCAAATAGTTTTCATTTAATAGTGAAAAAAAATTCAGAATTGCTATAGGAAAATGAACTCTATGACCATATTAATTTTCAAAGAAACTGTGGTTAATCGTCGGTTTCAATGAATAATAATCGGTCATGAGTATTGTTATTTCTCGTAGTAGTTGCTTCAGTCTAGTTCTAAAATAACTTAAAATTTCATCGACACTTACATAACCACGAACAAAGATAAATTTTAGACTCAAGTGTGGCTGTAGTTGAAGACGTTATCGTCACCCACTCTACTATGTACATAGAGACGAGCATTGATCGCAAACCTTCGAGTGAGGCTGATATCAAAAGTCGGCTATACGCAGTCAAACATACTTCTGCACATATACACATTCTAGGTCATAGTTTGATTTAGTAAAGACTTTAATAAAAGTTTTCAAACATCAATTACCACGGTAAAAATATAGTACGAATAATAATTATTATAAAGACAAAAAAATATCATTGACCATTCTGACATGAAAGTGCTGATTCGAATTAGTCAACTTATTATTTTTCGATTGTCGAGAAAATGTTGACTATGTTAACTATTCGAATGAGTTTTTCTTATAGAGATGAATAATCAAAACAGAATTATTAATTATTCTATAAAAGTTTACTTTCAGTTACGTCAGAAAAATTTGCACGTAAATGAGAATATCTACATATATAAAACAAATCTTATCTAACTAAAGAATTCTTCTAATTACGATCTAGAGTAGAAAAAAATTAGGCTTTATCTCAGTATGTGAAACAGTCATGTTGAGTACTGTTATAGAAAACGAACCTAATAATTGACATAGAAATCTTTGTTTTCTTTATCCGTTGTAATCTATATTTGAAATCATCAATTTTCATCAGTTTCTACTTGATGAGCGAGATGCACCCCTTGTTCATAAAATGAAAACTCAAATAACTGAGGTGAAATTTAGTGTTTGTAACATCTACATTGGAATTCTATATACCAGTCTCTGTAATTCCACCAGTGGAGTTGTCTGTTACAATTAGTATCCTATACTAATGCAATTTCTCACAACCATACTAGAGCCAGAGCTAATCAACATCCGACGAATATTTTCACAGTCATAGTACTGTTTTCGAACTTTTGTTTTATATGAAAAAGTATACTATTTAGTTTCTTCAATAAACAGCAACAAAAAAAAAGTTCGTTTCAAATTTTACAAAAAATCAAATGACTCAAAATTCATTTGACGTCTTCCAGGTTCGAAAATCCGGCCAATTTAGCGAAGTTTATATTTGCTTGTTATAGATAACGCCGTGTTGGTGCCAAACGTCATAATTATGGATTCATGTATACATGTTTCTTTTTATCACAATAATATATGCTAATCTTTTTGATAAATCATTGCCTTTACCATGTATTCAATTTTTTCATCAAATGATTTTTCATTACCTATAAATGAATTTTATATTCAAAACACATTCTTTTAGTAAAACAATATTTCCTTCCATTTCTGTGACCTATTCTCAATCACAATAAATTGCTCGAACTGATTTTCATTCCTATGCCTTTATATAAATTAGCAGTTGCACAGAGTAAAAATATTTTGAATCATCGAGATTTCATTAATTGTCGGATCGGATACTGTGTACCCAACTTATTTGTAGGACACTAGTGACACCATTTCAAGCCCACCTCAATTGTTATCGAATTTGTTCTTGTTCATCAGTCAAATATGAAGTATATGTTCAGTCTTTAAAATACTTATTGATGTAAGAAAAAAATACTCTAGAACATATAATAGAAGCATACTGAATCATATCACCAAAATAATATAGGGAAGATAGGATGAAAAAATTAATAATAGCGAAAAAAAAAACATGTGTCATATTTTCTTTTTATTCACTCCAATAATGCCTGACTACGTAATCCAAGTGCACTAAGAAAAATGCCCATTGGTGTTGCTTGAATACCAATTTGATCAAATTTATTTGCTACTTTATTTGCCAAATTTCGTGTTCGAAATGTTGCATGAAGAATAATAACTTTAGAAAAATAAAAAGAAACAAAATCCAATACTAGAATCTATTCAAAGAAAAACTACAAACCTTGAATAGGTAAAACAATACCAACAAAGAAAATTAATAATTTTCCGAGAAAACTTAAAATTAAATATGATATACCAAGTATTGCAATAAGAACAATTATTGGTCGATCTTCTTTAGCTGAACGAAAGAAATGTTCGACTGATGCTAATGCATTATTTCCAACTCGAGGTGTTGATGATATATAAACAAAACCCATTAATACAGCCATGACAACAATTAAGCCAAAAAGAAAATCAACTGGATAATTAATTCTAAAATGAAATGTTTTAAATATGAATTAACAAAGCAAAAAATCAAACAAACAATTTTTTTTCTTACCCAACTAGAAGAAATAGAGCAATACCAAAAACAAAATAATTTGTTTGATAATAAATTAAATTACTAACAATACGATTGTTTAAACGTGGAAAATCCGAAAAATTTGGTATATTCCATGTTGCATCAAGAATAAAATCATTTATTGTACGAAATGGTGTAAAACGTAAATCTTGTCCTGATAATTTTTGTTTTATATCTTGTTGACGCATGTTTATCTGAAAAATAGGCACATATAGATATATACACATTTAGGATACAATTACTGTCTCTAATCTATTTATTTATGTATTTTAACAGTAACATCAACAACAACAAAGAAACACTAAGTTATCCGTTTGTACAAAATAAATAAAAAGATCTTTTTACAATTCATCAACGTTTGATAATTCATTATGAATAATAACACCAAGGTTATGACGAATTATTTCAGGTGATATAACTTGCTCGGGACCACTTGATGACATATGTGTCATATCACTGAGATTATAAAGAACCTTTTCAGCTAAATCATATTCATTAAGAGGTTCATTTGACTGTTGTTGTTGGGATGAAGATATTATTTGATGAATTTTATTTGATGGTTGACCTAAACGATCATATTGTGCTTGACGTAATTGAACAAGTAATTTAGCATTTTCATCTAATTTCATATCTAATTGATGTTGAATATTATCATTAGAATTTATATGAGATTCAAATTTCGTTGAATCCAATGTTGAAATATGATTCGAATTATTTAATTGTTGTTCATTAGAGGAAACTAAATTTGTTATAAATAATAAATAATAATTGAGTTATAATGAATTCAACTATATAGAAATATTATCTTTCTTTCAGGGAATATTCATTCATATTATCAAAACATATAGTATATTCA
>CAJNSZ010000260.1:19625-135888 GCA_905329745.1 Rotaria sp. Silwood2 | reverse complement strand
CTATAAAAAAAAAGAAACATGTATGAAGAATTTTTAAGTAAAGTTTCAATATTACGTAAGAAATGAAATAAAATAAGATTAATATTTAAGACCAATTTAAAATTAATTATTTAGAAACACTTGATGAATGGGAGCGTCTAACAGTAGCGGATTCACTTGAACCAATTCAGTTTGAAGATGGTGAAATTGTTGTTAAACAAGGCGATCCAGGCGATGATTTCTTTATTATTGTTGAGGTAATTATTTTCAAAAAAAAAAAAAAACAATTATAAAGTTAAATTTAAAAAAATATTTCTCTCAAAATTTATTCTATAAATTCTTTAAGGACCTTGTAAAATAAAATAATAATCCTTGATTTGAAAAGTTATATGCATCGTTTTGTTTCCAAACCAATATATGTATAATTATGTTTAGAATTATTTCAATAGAACTTTATCTGATATTCAATAGTTTTCTCATCACTTACAGTCTTAGTATTTTTTCTAGCTTTTGTAATATTTTGCTTTTTATGAAGTTTTAAATTATTCAATCCTACTCCTTAGAGTAAAGACAATTAACTATGCAACTTTTTCATAAATCATGTACTATCAAGATCTATAAGTATACCAACTGGCTTACTTTTAAATCGAAATGCGTCATAGCCAATTTGGCCAACTATTACCTAAAAAAAAAATCTTTTTTTTCAATTGCTATGAACAACAGTGTCTATCAGTTTTACGAGAAATATTTTTTTGAATGAAAAAGTTTCTATCATTTAATAATAAGATCATCATGTTCTATCATTTGACATATAGAGATCTTTTCGGAAATGGCAAAAAAATTATTCACTTTCGTGGACCCCTGGAGAAGGTACGGAAATCAACTATTACAAACATTTGTTTCTATTTCATTTAGATTCTGAGTAGCTGCGTATGATTAAAGTATGAAGCTCTATTAGAGTCAATATATGTTTGATCTTTTATTAGAATTAAAAATTAAACATGTCCTTGTACCCATTGCAGGGATCCGGCCCGGAAGTGAAAAGATTTTTTTTTTACCACTTTCGAAAGATCTTTGTATGTCAAATGACAGAAAATATTAACTTTATTATTAAAAGATAGAAATTTTTTTGCTCAAAATAGTATTTCTGACAAAACTGTTGTACTTGTTTGCCCATAGGAATCGAAAAATTGGTCCTTGTTAGGCATTGTTTGACCGATTTGATTATGACATACTTCGATTGAGAGGAAAGTCAATTAGTATACTTATAAAGCTTGATGGCACACAATTTATAAGAAAGCTTCTGGCCACCTTTGTCTTGAGAAGCAATATAAAATAATTGAAAACATTATAAAAGCTAGAAAAAATGCTTAAGTTTTGACTGCGAAGAAAGCTATTAAATATTCGATAAAACTTTATGTAGGTTGATTTAGGAACGTAATTAAGTCATAATATTCGATCATATTATCCACATTTACTATAATATCCTTTAACATAAGTTATTCTACGGAATAGTATGAATGACTTTTCAAACCAAAGATTGTCATCTTATCCGACAAAGTCCATTATAAGAATACAAAAAATGAAAAAAAAAAAAAAACATTTTCTTTTTTAAGGGTAATGGTATTGTCTATCAAAAAACATCAGAATTACCTCAAGCAGTTGAAGTTGATACACTTGGTCCTGGAAATTATTTTGGTGAAATAGCTCTTTTATGTAATCGACCACGTGTTGCAACAGTTATTGCTAAAGGTACATTAAAATGTGTTAAAATGGATCGTGCACGATTTGAACGTGTTCTTGGTCCTATACAAGATATACTTAAAAGAAATATTCCTCGCTATAATTCGGTTATTCGTCTTGATCAATTACGAGCAGCTGCAGCTGCTTCGTCTAATAATCAAGCAAATAATAATAATAATAATAATAATCATAATACTAATTCCAACGATGAAGAATCTTTCCATTAATTATTTTTTTGAACTTTTGTGATGTAATAGAAAAAAAGAAAAAGTATATGATATTGACATATCATCCGTTTCAATGAACTGTAGTCTTGAATTTTTTTATTGTATTGAAAAAGTATCTATTTTATTTTGTATTTTTAAATTTAAACAGAGATCTTTCGTTTTCTTGGTCTGTTTCATTTTTTGTGTTTTGTTTTGCATACGATATATAACACTTCGATGAAATATGAGAAACATTAGGATGGGATAAGAAAAATAATGGCAAATGTAATGAATCAACACCAGTTCGTTGTTGTTATAAATGATAGAACAAAGAAAGAAAACGATTCATTGTATCAATTTGTCATGAGGTGTTTTTTTTTCGTGTTTATTTTACTTGTTTATCAAGTAATATGCCAAAATTTGACGGACGATATAGTGTTTAAATGGAATGAGACGTAAGTTAATATTATATCACATAGTCATAGTTATATTTTTCACTTCTTTTTTTTTAAATTTAGAACAATAGAAGAAAATTTAGAATTAACAACATTATTTCTTCTTAATATAAATACTGCAAACAATACAAATGATACACTTATTTCAGAAATTAGTGTATCACCATCAGTTAAAAGTGTTTTACATGAAATATTTCATACATATGATCCTTTTTGTTGGCGTCGCGCAAATGATCTTCTAGCATTTACATGTCCTGATGATGCACCTGAACAAGATGGTCTTATTTGTTATCCATCATGTCATACTGGTTATAATGGTGTTGGTCCAGTATGTTGGGAAAAATGTGAAAATATAACATCAATTGGTTTTGCTTGTATTGATGTTAGTTTTTCAAAACGTTCATGTCCATGGTATGATAAATGTGGTATTATTCGTCGATCATGTGTATCATGTCCTACAAGTTATACCAAACTTGGTTGTTTTTGTGGACGATTCTATTTTCGAAATAGTTATAGTCGAGGTGTTGGTTCATCATTGATATGTTCAAAACGTTATGAAAAAGTTGGACCCTTTTGTTTACGAAATTGTCCATTAACTCATCCATATACTTGTGTAACTGGTTGTTCAATAACAAAAGAAACTTGTCAACAACAAATTAAAAATATGACTCAATCATTTATTCGTACTTCATCAGCAATATTTAATATTATTATGAGTTTATCATTAACTAATACAAACATATTTGATATTATTTCAAATATTATAACTAAAAATGATTCGATGCAAGTTGTACAAAGTTTATTGATTATAGCTGAAAAATTAGCAAAAATAATTTTACCAGAATTAGCAAAAAAATTTTTTCATTGGTCATTTAATGAAATTGAATCAGCAACAAAAAATGCAAGTTTAATTATAACAACAACAGCAATGCAAGATAAAAATATTTTATCACCATTTTTAAAAATTTTTCATCTTGATTCATTTATTTCAACATTTAATCATACACATTGTGAAATATAGAATGATGATTTTAATTTTTCTTAATAAATAAAATTAAAAAAAGAAAAACTTTTTCAATATGATTTTTTTTTTTTAGAGAATAGTTGAATAAATAGAGAGATGTTTCGAAGTTTATCTGCATTACGTGTCATCAATATTGGTTTGAATCAAACACGCTTATTAGGTGCCGCAACAGTAAATACATTAAAGGTTAAAGAAGAAGTTAAACGTGAAAGACAATTAGCATTACTTGGTGGTGGAAAAAAACGTATCGATGCACAACATAAAAAAGGTAATTGATTTGTTTTTATTAATTAGAAACAAATTCTTTTTTTTTTTTTTTGTTCTTTCTTATCAAGGAAAATTAACTGCACGTGAAAGAATTGAAGTTTTACTTGATCCAAATTCATTTCGGGAATATGATATGTTTATGCAACATCGTTGCTCAGATTTTGGTATGGAAAAAGAAAAGTATTATGGTGATTCAGTTTTAACTGGCTCTGGTCTTATTAATGGACGACCAGTTTATGTATTTTCGCAAGATTTTACTGTTTTTGGTGGTAGTTTATCAAGTGTTCATGCAGCAAAAATCTGTAAAATAATGGATCAAGCTATGCTTGTTGGAGCACCAGTTATTGGTTTAAATGACAGTGGTGGTGCTCGTATTCAAGAAGGTGTAGAATCATTGGCTGGTTATGCAGATATCTTTCAACGAAACGTTATGGCAAGTGGCGTCATTCCACAACTTTCTCTTATTATGGTAAGATGGAAAAAAAAAAGAAAGAAATGTCAGATATAGCTGGACTTTTTTTAAAGAAATATGTTAACACATGAAATATTCCTTTTAGCTTAATTTTATTATTTGATAGTCTATGGCTTTAATAGGAATTGACTGAAATAACACTTACACATCCTTCAAAGACTTCGTACTGCCGCTAAGAAACATTTTGCAGGTTTCCAAGCGGTTTTCTATGGGTGCCGTGTAAAACATGCATATTTTTTGGAAGTCACAAATCTCAAAGGCACTCGATTGAAAGCTTCTAACATTTTGTGCATAAGCTAATCTCACTGAGAGACGTTTATCTAGGCAAAGTTTTCAGATCGAAATTCGACAATAAGATTTTATTGAAAGATTGAATCCGGAAATAGAAAACCTATTAAAAAGGCAATATCTCGGTCAAAGCTTAATGTTAACACGAACTGTTTGAAGGGTATCGTTATCTATGTTAAATGCAATTGTTATCAAAGTTGTTATTACTAATGAGGAAACATTTTCTATTGATCAATTGCTTTCTCACCAAAATCTTCCAGGTTACTGATTATCGACCATGCTGACTTAGAGTATGACTATGAGATATTCTCTTAGGTCTAAGTCATACTATAATTGGTTCTTTTACATATCTAACGAAGAAAGTCTCTCAAATAATAAATCATTTTCAAGTCGTGACTATGTGCATTATGTAAACTCAACTGACCTGCGAAGATGTGGAAAAAAAAGTTCGTGTACTTAGCTTATCGTTGTGTAGATACTGCACTTTTTCGGTATTGTTTTAATGAATGTCGCGGTTTTATTCAGAAAAACTGATTTTCGAATTTCGACTTTAAACTTCGTACAGAGATAGGCCTTAACAAGAGGAGTCTATTGTAAAAGTTTCAAGTTCTTTTTAATTTGGTTCTATCCTAAAATAATAACAGTGATGTATTGAGCAATTACCCATGGGTTGAAAAGTTATTGGTCAGGGATTTTCTTTTAGGCGATGCCAATAACTAGTAGATGCTTCAAACATTATTTCCCATGAGTTTTTTTTTTCAAAATAATGATAATTGCTCATATTTGTCTGCTTCTCAAAGCAGTTGGCCCAATTAATTGCCCACAAGTAAAAAGTTTCTGGCTACATCGCTGACCAAGACATTCAATCTACTTACGTATATAAATAATGTAAAAGACACACTATTACGATAGCTTTATCCTAGGATGGGAATAACAAGGAGATCACTCTCTATGAAAACTTTCAAGTTGAATAGTTGTGAAATTTTCCTTTTAAATTCTTCGTAATATAACAATACATTAAACATAATATTCGATTCTCATTTAATTAATATATTTATTTATAAAACTCAAAAGTCAGATTTAAATAGAAAATCTTTCTCAAAACATTGATAACAAACAAACATTTTTGTTTTATTTTTTATAGGGTCCTTGTGCAGGTGGTGCCGTCTATTCACCAGCATTAACTGATTTTATATTTATGGTTCGTCAAACATCATATTTATTTATAACAGGACCTGATGTAGTGCAATCAGTAACAAATGAAACAGTTACACAAGAAGAACTTGGTGGAGCTAATTCTCATATGATTAAAAGTGGTGTAGCACATGGTGCCTATGATAATGATATTGATACACTTTTACGCACAAGAGAACTTTTTAATTTCTTACCATTATCAAATCGTGATGATGAACCAGTTATTCGTAAATGTGATGATAGTCCTGATCGTCTAGTCCATTCATTAGATACAGTTGTGCCATTAGAATCAACTGCTGCTTATGATATGAAAGAAGTCGTAAGTAATGATACTTAATTTCAAAAATACAATATAAAAAAAAACACACACACAAATAAAATATCTTTAGATTTTTGCAATAATTGATGGAGAAGACTTTTTTGAAATCATGCCTGAATTTGCAAAAAATATTATAATTGGTAAGCATAAGAAAAACCATATTATTTTTTGTAGGTTTTTTATTTTTGTTCTTATTTAAGGATTTGCACGCATGAATGGTCAAACTGTTGGTATTGTAGCTAATCAACCTAAAGTCGCAGCTGGTTGTTTAGATATAAATTCATCCATAAAAGGAGCTCGTTTTGTTCGTTTCTGCGATGCTTTTAATATTCCTCTTATAACATTTGTTGATGTTCCTGGTAAATAATATCTTATTGAAGAATGTCATATAATTAATAAGATTCTTTTCTTGTTTCTCAGGATTTTTACCCGGTACTGCTCAAGAACATAATGGTATCATTCGTCATGGTGCCAAACTTTTATTTGCTTATGCTGAAGCAACAGTTCCTAAAATAACAGTCATTACACGTAAAGCTTATGGTGGTGCATACGATGTCATGTCTTCAAAACATCTTCGTGGCGATATGAATTATGCATGGCCAACAGCAGAAGTAATCATAAATGATATTTTCATTCTATTAATAATTATCATATTGTTTTCTTTTATTTATTTATCATAGGTTGCTGTAATGGGGGCACAAGGTGCGGTTAAAATTATATTTCGTGGAGGTCATGATGATGTTAAACAACGCGAAGCAGAATATATTGATAAATTTGCAAATCCATTTCCAGCTGCTGTACGTGGTTTTGTTGATGATATCATTGAACCGAATACAACTCGACAACGTATTTGCCGAGATTTAGAAATATTTGCTCATAAACAATTAACAAATCCAAAAAAGAAGCACGCAAATATTCCACTTTAAAATGCTCATATTTATTTCAATCTATAGAAAAGACACGTAGTTTATTGCTTAATTATTGTGCATTTAGTTTTCCTTTTTTTCCCGCTTTGGTACTTATAAATCTCAATATAATTTAGTTAGAAACATCGACAACACATACATAAAATACTAATAAAATAAGACAAAAAACAAAAAAAAAATATATATATATATATTCACTATGCGAAGACTTTTTAACCCGGGAAGCAAAGGATAAAAGAAATGGATTACATCATACATGATAACGTGACATGTTCTATCAAATCAAATGGATTAAGACACAGGACATTAGATACAAAAAAAGATTGACGATAATAGAAAAAAAAAAAAAAAAAAAAAACCAAAAAACAAAAAGAATTAAACAATATATATTAATTATATCTGCTCAACTGTACAAAAAAACAAAAATTTTTTATTTTATTTTTTTGTTGCTACTTTAACAGAAACCACGACATAAAAGTGCAAATTCTGTCTTATCTAAAAGTCCATCACCATTTCTGTCAGCAACATTAATCATTTCTTCAATATCCTGTTTAGATAATTTTTGTCCTGTTAAACGTTTCATAACTTTACGTAATTCTTTTGGTTCAATAAAACCATTTTTATCAAGATCATAACAATTAAATAATGTTTCAATATCGAATTCCATTTTTGGTAATGATAATATTTTAAAATCTTCTGTTGATGTTGAATGTTCATCGACTGTTGTTGTTGATAATTTTGATTCAAGAAAATCAACAAATTCATCATAAGTTAATACATGTTGATTTCCATTTCGATTTATTTCCGCAAACATTTGTCTTATTAATTGTTTATCAACAGTTTTATAACCTAAATCATGCATAACAGATTTAAATTCTTTAATACTTAATTTTCCATCACGATTTTTATCAAAATAAGTAAATGCTTTTCGTACATTAACTTGAGATATTGTTCGTGAATTTAAACGTGATATAGGAACATGGAAGTCATTCGAAGAATTTGTTAATGATACTGAAGATGGTAAACGACTACGATTCAATTCTAATAATGGACTTTGATCACCAAGTAATATTTCTTCAGTTACACCAGGAACAGCAGCAGCAAGTTCGGGAACTATTTGACACTTGTTTGGCATAATTTGAAATGATATATTTTATTTTTTGTTTTAATCTAAAAGAAAAAATTGTGTATATAAAGTAATCTATTTTCTATTGTATGAGTATGTTGTTTTTCTTTTTTATATTAATGGCAACAGCCGGTTAAACAAAAAATTATATATGAGTGAAAATCCCTCGATGATTTGTGCGTCTCTCTAAAGATGAAACATGCCTAAGTAGTATCTATTTTCTTCATAAGAAAACACATCCTTATGTTGCCAACAATGATCAAGAGGAGAAAAAAAAAAAAAAGAAATCTTTTGATCTTTTTTTTTTATCATCTCTCTCGGACTAAAATAGAAAATGTTAATCTATACACGAAGCCATTTGCATACGTCAATTTCACCTTGATAAAGAAAAGAAAAAACAACACGAAAGAAATATTTATATTTGATGAATGATAAGAATTTTATTTTATCATTATCGATATCAAGTTTATTTTTTTTATTTAAACATTTCATGTTTTTTTTTAGTGTCGTCTATACAGCTACTTACGATACTTGATAATAATATTTAAAAGATAATGATGAACCAACACAAATGAACGGTAATGAAGAAGAAAGAAATAGAAAGAACATGCAAACGAGAGTTATGACGTTGGGTTCAAAAAGAGCATATTTGACGTCATTACTTTTTCTCTCTATTACTTTTTCTTTCTTTTCTTTACCAGCATTATCATAACAGTAGAAGAACCAAAATACGTTTGTAGAATTAACATAAAACAAAAAATAAAAATAAAAGGTTTACCATTGTTTTTATATGCAGAATAATAGAAACAATGCGCGTCAATTGACTTCTGACGCATCGTAAACAAAAAAAAGATCTAAGAGATGTTCTGTAAACGTACGTATTTATTGACATGAAAGAATGAATATACATCATAGAATCTTGTATTACTCATTCCTTGTGTTACTATATCAATGATTTATGACGTCAACCCACAAGAATGATTGTCGTTTTATGAATCTCTATTGCTTTGTCAACAACTTCTAACAGCGCTAATATATATATATATATCTACTATACGTGCATCGACGTATGGCATGACAGAGGACTTGTCAAGACATATTTTTAGCATAAAATAATTGTTTTTCTTACAATCTGATCAACAATAAAGTAATATGAAACTATTTTTAGATTTTTTTTTAAATTTATAATTCTTACGTTCAATTTTCTCCAGAGTTATACTTAGAAAAAAGAACATATTATCATTAATTCATTTGAGTTTAATCAATGGATTTATTCTTACTTCTTTATGCTTATGACATTATTTATTAACTCTAAGCACATATTACTATCTATGTTCATAATTTGAGAATCATTAGTAGCGTGAGGGATATGAGAAGATAAGAGTTTTATGTTTGCTCTCCACCTACGTATCTATATAAAACAATAGGAGATTTTTCTTTTTTTTTTTTTTGAATACTGCCTTTACGTGTACTTGAAGCGTTTCTATAGAAAACATTTTAGGTGAAAAAGATCTATACGAAAAACTAAATGAAATTGAATTGTTTATCAATAACAAGTTCATAGAATAAGAATTGTTAGTTTTTTTTTTTTTCTTTTATTATAAACTCTAAAAAGCTCTCGAAGTTTTCATCGAAGCTTTTCTGTTTTCTTGAAGAGTTATCTAAAAATAAAGCAATATGGCATTGTAATAATAACTACGACATAAAGTATAAGTTAATTAATTATTCTTATTAAATTTCCATTTTTATAAACTTTTTTTATATGTCAATCAATCAATTGCCTTATAATCCATGACTAAAAATTCTATTGAACAATACTTACAAAAATTGTTTTTTTTTTCTTGTTCTTCTTATTTTCTATTATAATAACGCATAAGAACATACGCTAATGGGTAAACTTTGTTAAAAAGAAAGTAATCATATGAATTGTTATTCATGCGATGTGTAGTCTAATAAAAAAAAAAAGATTTTACTAAAGAATAGATTTCGAAAACTACCTTATATATACATATGAAGACAAAAACGATGTGATCTGATCATTTCAATTATGCATGATGAGTGGATTATTTATGCAAATATAAAGAACGAACGCAATCGAAATATTGTCCAAATAATTGAGAATATACCGAACACGATATTCATTACCGGTATATCCTGTCACGAAACTTAATGAAAAAAACGACATTAGAAAATAGTTAATATTTATTGACGTCAGAGCATTAGCATTCATTCGAAGTCGCTATTGTTCACGTAGTTGCCGACGTCATGGTTACTTTTGTTTTTTTTTTTTTTATAATATTCTATTCTTTTCATCAGCTGAGAGGCATGGTTTTTTTTACTCATTTTTTTCTTTTCTAATGTGAAATAAACATCTGCTATGTAATTATTACTAATCTATATAGACGTTATTGTTGAAGATTTTACGAAACCTTTTCTTCTATTTACTCCAAAACACAAAGTCTAGACTAGACAAAATGTCACTGAAAATTTTGATTTGCTACAATTATTTTTCGAAAATGATAAACACGCAAATAGTTTTTGGCTCATTATTTCATGAAAAAATAACAATAAACACTTCAAGTTGTTAGTTCGAATTGAAAAAAGAAAGTACATTTACCTATTAATAAAACATTAAATATTTCGAATTGATATGTGTTTATAACAAGTAAGAAGAAAAAGACGGGTAAAAGTACTTAGTAAGAGAAACGGGGTAGCGCGCTTGTCGACCATGTTAAAATAATACAGTCGCAAAAGACGAATAACACATAACGTAAAAAACATTTTTCTCTTTCTTAGTTTCTTCTCGTGTCTTTTTTTTTTTTTTTTTTATATAGTAGACGTCTACTAGAAATCAATTTATAACGGGCAACAAACCTACTAAAAGAACAAGTTTCTTTCTCCTTTTACTACATAATATTATCAACAAAATAAAATGACGAGAAAAAATAATATTGTATGTAATCAATAGTATGAAAATAAATAATAATAAAACATTTTTTTTTTTTCATTTGCTTTATATAAATTAAGGCTAATAGATGTAGTTATCAACCATGATTATTATTATAACAAAAATTTCTAAAGATAAATAAGTAGCTAAAATAGCCTAATATGAGAATAATATTTACTCCGTAACTTGACCTGCATCTGACATAGCTATTTTTTTCAAAAGTTTAAATATGATATAATTCCTAAGCATCATCCGGATTTATATCGATATTTCTAGTCATGACATTTGATGACTAACAAACATGAGATATTCCCTTTTTTCTTATTCATTAAAATGAATATATTATGAAAAACTATATTTTTTTCTTGAGGGAGTTATTATCGACAAAAAAAACAACAACTAACACAAGCACATATGTGTATATCAAATGAAATCACTTGCAAAAATCAACTATAAATATAAAAAAAGAAAAAAACTGTGACTAATTAAGGAATATATGATTGCAGCCAGAACTGTCATATGATAATTATGTGTCTGTCCGTCTTATGATTGATAAAAAACGCACTTTCAGAGGTAACTACAGTGCAAAGGACAAACAACATGAAAAATAAACTTTGTCCTATATTTTGTATGTTTGACTGTCACATTGATTTAATATAATTTATTTATTGGTGCTGCTTATTGTATTGTTATTGTCAAATGATGGCATACGAAAACAAGAAAAAAATAAGAACACACTCGTATAACGTTAAAATTCTTGTTTATTCACACTTCTTTCTCATATAAAAAAAAAAAAAGAACTTAAACATGTTTATTAAAATTGTTTTTTTTTCTGTAATCTAATCATTTCATTTAATTAAATATTGATGACACGGCTTAACTTTTGAACACGATTAAGTAATAAATCACCTTTTTTAATCACTTCTTGATAAAGAAAATTTTTTGAATCGGGTCTTGTTGTTTCAATAATTCCTCGTACTTTATCAATTTTACAATTAAGTCGACCACTGGCAATAAATCTTGATAATTCTTTATCAAGAAAATTTTCTGAACAACCAAATGATTGTGCCATACCTTTGATTGTTAATGATGAATATGATTGTAATAATTGATTATATGCAATAATACGCATCTCACGTACATAATATGTTGCATGTGGTGCTAAATAACGATCTTGAATAAGTAAATTTTGTTCAATTGTTGCTAAACAACGAAAAAAATCTGCATATCGACATTCATATAGTGAAAATAAATATTCTTTAATTAATGGTAAACCATGAAGAATTTCTAATATTTCACTTCCACGAACAACTAAAAAAACAAGAAATATATAAATATTGAAATATTTTCTTATCATTTAAATATTGACATGAATAGATATGTTAATATTTATTTAACAAAAATAGACGAAAAAAAATTTGTGTAGAAAAAATAAAAATATGATTAGGAATATTATGGTTTCAATCTTCGACTGAGTGTTGGTATAGACATGTTGCAAAAATTTAGTCAAATCTTTATAACTCAGCTTTTGAGATTCATGCACACGAACCTTTTTCTAGTTTCAATGAGACAAACAAATTTAACAGAATTCGAGCCCATGGCCTACTATTGAAATTTCATGTCTATAGGCATGTATGATACTCATTCTATAGATAATATCTAAAAACATATTGTCGGCCATAACTCAGTCGAATGGCATCCGGCAGTTGTATATATATATATATATTCCTTTATTTATTATATTGATTTTAATCGAGGGATGTCTATGTCAAGAAAAGCTTACTAATATTCTATGAAATTCAACTATTTTCTTGAAATAGATTTCTACTGACCGAAATCGAACTAACGGGGGAACGTTTTCAACTGCCAAATTCCTTTTGAGTTCGGACTTTGTGCATAAGATAGACCTCAGTGTGGTATGAAAAATCCCCTTAGGCCTTCTGTCCAGAGTTATAGGCATTCTACTGGAATTTTAACCTATGGCATGGTATATACCAATAAATCGAATGACGGTATTTCGACCTGAGATTTTGCCCACAGGCAGGTCTATTTATGAATAGAATACCATGAAAATTTCAGCTGAAAAGAATGTTTCTTTCTCGAGATAGTTAAGTCCCAAAAAACAGAAAATTCTAGCATCTTTTGTAGTATATGAGTCATTTTTGGGGCTTAAATATCTCGGGAAGGAAACATTCTTTTCAGCTGAAATTTTCAGGGTATCCTATTCATAAATAGACCTGCCTATGGGCGAAATCTCAGGTCGAAATACCGTTATTCGATTTATTGGTATATACTATACCATAGGCTAAAATTCCAGTAAAATGCCTATAACTCTGGACAGATGGCCTAAGGGGATTTAATCTTTTGAGGTTTTTCCTACCTCACTGGGATCTATCTTTTGCACAAAGTCCGAACTCAAAAGGGACTGGACAGTTGAAAACGTTCCCTCGTAAGATCATCGGATTCAAAATTTTCTAATGGGTATTAGATAGTAACCCTGAAGATACGAGATACACTTTTTTCCGGTTTTTTGTATTTGATGACTAGTGTATCATATTTAGTTCTTAGACGAATAGAATCCATCGGATCCGAGACTAACCCGATAGACTTCTACTGGTGACTAGTCTCACTGTTAGATCCCTAAACATGATTTTGTACTGCATTTATTATGTTTATATACCTTTTTCACGTAATTTTGGTCGTTCAAGAGCCACAAGACAACAAACAACAGTATAAGTAACAAATGCTTGATAATCCATTAATTCATATGAAGTAAATGTTGCAACTGTATCAAGAAATAATTCAGCAGCTGATTTAAAATCACGAATAGACATAGCTCGTAAACCTTGATAAACTTTCATACGATTTCGTCTATCCCAATCTCCACCTTCATCAACTAATGTTTTAGCTTTATCTAAATTTCTTTCAATTAAATCTTGATCCATATAAAATAAACCTAAACGTAATTGATAAAAAATTAAATCTAAACGATGTCCTAATGCAACAGTTTTATCATAAGTTTTTCTTAACCATGTTAATGATTGTTCATGATCACCAATTAAACATAAATATTGTGATTTAGCTAAATAACTTTCACGTATTTCACTTTCACCAAATGCTTTTTCATTTTCTTCGATTTTATCATCTAATTCTTTTAATTTTTCTTCATTTACTTTACGCATTGTTTCCATAAGTTTATCATCAGATGATAATTCACCATCTTTAACACATTCAAGATAAAATGGTGTCATATTATTTGTTTTTATTTCATTTAATAATTTTTCTTTTAATGTTTTATCATTTGGTTGAATTGTTATTAAAAATTTAAATTGTGCTAAATCAAGATTAGGTACTTTGGGAAGGCCTTCATCAGATAAATCTTCGACAGGCATGATCTAAAAACTCAAAAAATGAAAATAATCAAATGAATGTGTTATAATATTGATCTTTCCTCTGTAGAATATGCAAAATCCTCATTTTCTGAATATATTTAAGTTGTATACGATCACGTTTTTACGAAATATTCAATAAACAAGAGTGAAACATAGTTCATTTGGCGATTTGAAATTCTCTGTGGGTCCTCATTCTATTTATTTCAATGCATTTTTATATAATAATAAAAACAATTTAATTAAAAAGAAAAAAACCCATTGTCTTTTCAACAGACATCATATTTACTGTCGATTTTTTCCATGCTGAACTAGAAAAAGTCTGACAGGATTTCTTTTCAGACGTTCCTTATGGAATTTTCGTCTTATGACAAGATATTCATAGAAAAAAATTGATTTGTCTGAATCTTTCAGAATGTACTCAGAATCAAGAGACTTATTTATGTTCGGGTGAAAAAAATCCTTCTTTTAAATTTTCCTATAAATAGCTTGCCGTAAGTCGTAAATTGAATAAAACTTTCATAATTCCATAAGAAATGGACTCCTGATTATAAGAAAAATATTACTTTGATCGCCAACTAACAGTTAAATATATTCGTTCGTTAAGAAATTTTTTTTATTTTGTTCATAAACTTATGAGTTTTTCTTTTAGTTGTCTGTAACAACTAGATACTAAATTTCATTTCTATGATTATGTGTCTGCCAGAAAAGAATACAATCAGATTATAATAAATAATTATTGTTGAAACTGCACTAACTCGAGAAATATGCAAATAAATCTCAAGTTCATCAACAGTTTAACATTATTATTTCCCAGAAAAAAACAATATTCGCACAAGAATCATTGAAAAAGATTCTGTCGTTAAATATCCGGGAAGATTCAAATTTTAATAAATTTCATCATGGTTCGTAAAAGAACGATGTGATCAATAAATATTATAACAACTTATGATAAATATACATGAATAATGAGAGAGTCATTTGAAATATGAAGTGGACAAATTCTTCTTGGCTACTATAAATCTTTCTATAGAGCTATAGCGTAGTACAATCAAATAACGACTGCACCTCTTCTCAACGTCAAAAATTTCGTTTTGTCTGTGGTAGTGTTACCGATGTCACTTTGTCGGGCGTTAAGTCCACTATTGAAATCATGAGATGATTCTGTAAAAATGTTTTCTCGCATAAATTAAGAAAAATGATACATTCGTGTCATTAAGACCGCATGGCCCTTTTACATCTCTATTTTTTCTCATCATCAAAAGAAATCTATTATAGTCATGTAATGGAAAATAAAAATGATTTATTTAAAAGTTCAATAAGTCACGAAAGAAGTTTACGTATAGACTATTCAAAAATATATAAGAGACTTAATGATGATTCTCTTCGAATCTATTCAAAAAAATGTTGTCCTTTGTTTATGTTCTTTTGATTATATATACAAAGACTTATATAAATAGACTTTCATTTTTAGAAAGCTTTATCAAGACCTTCCACTAATCACTCTTTTTTTTCACATAAAAAGAAAAAGAAATATATAGAACGAGGGTTCACAGACAATTTCGGATTTACAAATGAGCTATTTATGACTCTTGTTGGATAAAAATCTTTCTCAAATGTCATAGTATACAACTGAAAATTTTAGCATAACCTATCCATCGTACAGTCCCAACACATATCCTGAGAATTTCAGGTAATTTGAATGCACTTGGGATGAAGTTGTTTTCGATATGGATGACCTTAAATTGAAGGATAGAATCTATTTCGAATAATTAATTTGATGTTACTGAAAAAAAAAGACTATATTTCATATGCTAAATACATACTTCAGTACAATTTTTCTTTCCATTAATGACAACATGTATATAAGTCATCCAATTATTTTAACAATATTTATTATTCATTTATGCATTCAAAATGAAATTCATTTTTTTCCAAAAAATAAAGTTTTCGTTTAATTGAATTTCATTTTCAAATAAGATTTTCTTGAAAACAGAAAAACCTAAACTCAATTTTATTTCTTTTGTTTATTTGAAAGTATCAATGGAGTATGGCGCCATCTATCATATAGAATGCATCAAAAATAAAAATAGAAGTTGAAAAAACTTATTATCGTTAGTAATAAATAAGTGACGTCTGATGCTTTTGATGAAAATGATTAGTGAGCTACAATCATCTGTCAATCAGGATGCATTAAGTTTAACTTTCGGGGTACATCATACGATCTCTACCAAGTTTACATCGAGCATTTTCAAATCTCATGCAACTTCCAGGATTTATGGGCTATATTTATCTATTTCTTTCAATAAGAATAGTTTTAAGTTTAAGTAATAAATACACATATATGCAGAGATCATACATATCATGATTTTGCATGGAATCTGGAAAACTAGAATGTAATCAAAAAAGACATTATACAAAAAAACTGCCTAATTGTCTGTACAAAATGTAACTATGGGCATACCCATATCTTCTGTTTTCTTGCATAAACTGACAGTTTTGCTCATTCATTAAAGTTCTTTTGGTAGACGCATAATTTTTGTTGTTAGTATATATTTAATATTGAGTGCGTAAAATAGAAGTTCCAACAATTTTTTCATGATTTGAATAGACTATTGATATTCCTATTCATTCTATATTCTTTCTTCGCGTACACAAATATGTTGTAAGATTTACAATGGATACGCATCAGCTAGTCTACATTTGATTAAGTCTTTTTAGTATATCTATATAGTCAACGCGGTTGAGCTTTTCAAAAAGTTATTCATCATTTTAACTTTTTTCAATTCGATGTAAGTCATTAATATACAGTTGCAGCTTGGTTTTTCAATATGTCTTCTTTCGATAGCACTAAAAAATTGTATTCACGTCTTTTTGATTAATCGTCATAATTAATATTCAAAAAGTTAAATCGAATTGTATTTTTATTTAAATTTGGGCCGACAATAGAGCAAAATGTAAGTGTGAATTTATGAAATTCAATTATGTATTCACTTAAAAAACAAATGATTCTATTGTACTTACAGGATAAGAATAGATGAGGGGATAGTGAGAGAGAACTACCGTTTTTTGCAGGTCCGAACGACATGGGTATATTCTAGTTGTTCATGCTCTTAGCTATAATGAAATATTAAAACTTTTGATCTCGGAAGATGGTAATGTCTATGAATTCATTCAAGTATCAATAGCTCAAATGGGTTATATATTTATATACTCTAGTGGAAGATATCGTTTCTTTCTGATATCATCACATTGGTGAACGGTTTTAAGATTTTTGTTGATAGATGCATGGATCGGACATATCATTTATTGACTAACGACAGGATCCATAGAGAAGACTACAAATCTGAACATTTCGTAAGATTGACCAAAGCTTGGTATTATCTTCTCATGTCACATTTTTCTTCTTCACGCTAAGCGCACTCGAGACAATGCTGCTTTCCAAGAAGTGTTGCATTAACCTGTGAACTTTGTCAAGACAAAATACCTTTTCTGCGTAGACAACACGTTCTAAATTCCAACTCCGTGCGTTTAGTCAATTACGGAGGTTCAATGTGATCGGACGAAAAACAAAACTTTGATCTCCCGCTCCCGCGCAATCTTGATTGTTTCGGGTAACCCAGACTTTGACTAGTGAGAGTACACTTTCTATAGAGATCTCTTTATTCTAAATGGTAAAAAAAAGCTGAATGATGATAAACGAGTCTTGTACAAGTTCATGTCTGCACATCTCGGCGCTGCAAACGTACAAAGACATTTTGAGGTGAAATAACAAAAAATTCTTGAAGGTCCTTCATTGTCTGATGTGTTTGTTCACCACAATCGATAATTGAATAGATTTTCAAAAGTCTTACAAGCACTGCTTTCATTTCCATCAGTGCAAATCGCATTCCAACACAGTTTCGTGGTCCAGCACCAAAGGGAATCCATGCAAGTGGATGTCGTTTGGTGACAAAGCGTTCCGGATAGAACACGTGTGGATCGACAGGACCCCAAAGTTCAGGATTAAAATGTAAACTTTGAATATTAGCGGCAATGACAGTACCAGCTGGAATGGTTCCGACATTCTTGATATGAAACTCTGTAGTGTTCTGTCGATGAATGACGCTCGGTGCAATTGGATACATGCGAAGTGTTTCTCGAATAAACATATCTAAGTAGTCCATTTCCGAAATTGTTTCATAGCTTGGTCTTTCCTGTTCATCCTTGGAATGAAAATGAGCATCGATATGCTCTTGCAATTTGCGTTGTTCATCTGGATGTGTAGCGAGAACATATGTAACATAAGCAAGTGCTGTACTTGTGGTTTCATAGCCGGCGATCACTTGAAAACGAGACCAGTCGAAAGATAATGATAGAAAAATCAAGCAAAATTACTTACTGAAAAAATAGATGTTTGCCAGAATTTCATCTTTTGTCAGTTTTCGAACAAGAGGCATGTCGATATTCGTTTCTGAATTATCCATGACAGACAGTGATCGATTCTGTTCATAGTAAAAAAAAAAAAGAAACAACAGAATGTTTTCTTAAATCAGTTCATCATTCCGTTTCAACTAACTATTGATGATCTATCGTTACTCTGCTCAATAAAATCGTTATCGGAAGCTGATTCAAGCATCAATTGCAATAGATCCATTCGATTTGTATTGCCTAATTCGATGCGTCTTTTGATTAATGCTTCTGCTTGTTTCTGAATCCATACTTGTGGTTCAACACTGATGAATCTTTGTGCTATTGGTAAATAATAATAAAGCCAATAACGAATAGCACTATCGAAATGATAGAGTCGATATCAAAGCCATTTTAATTCATTCATAAATATAAAACAAATAACCAATTTGGTAAGACAAAATTCCTTAGTTAAGACTCTTTGTGAATATAGAAGATACTGATTATTCAGATCATGCTGCATATTCGTATCCAGACCAAATCCACATGACCAAATTGTATCCATGGTAAAACGTTTGAAAAACACAAATATATCAAACGATTGACCGCATTGATGTTGTTCAGCCATTTTTTCCATGAGAATATCGACACTGTGATTGATTAATGGAGACATTTGTTTGAGTTTTAAAGATGAAAATGTCGGATTGATAATAAATCGTGGCCGTTTCCAACGAAGACCACGAGCAACAAACAGATGAGCATTTTTGGCCTTAGATTCGGCAAATAAAATTTCACGACGAGAATGAAAATTGGAGAATGATGTGATAAAAACATCTTGTAAAATATCAGGATCGGATATGACAAGAATCGGCGTGTGTCCTTCGAAATAGCCGAATATCTTTCCATATTTTTCAGTCCATGTTTGAATCGCTAATGAAATGCGATCAGTTTTGAGAATATCCAAGAAGTTCCCGAAAAAGAATCGTGTTGGCGGACCAGGAATACCAAGACGAATGAAGACACTATAAGCTCGATGAATATGCCATCCATAAGAGACGATCAAAATAACCAATATTACCACGAGTACTCCTGTCAACATAGTCGTATCTACTTGTTTACGGGTCTAATATTTTGTTGTATGATAGGATAACGATTGAAGCGTCGTCATTTTGTTTTTTTTTGTTGACGACGCTTGAGGCACACGCGTTCTCTTTTACTCTTTTCTCTCTATTGACATGACTCATACTTTCATTTCAAGCAACAGTCACGTATACTATAGAGCAACTTTATTGGCATATGTTGTAAAGAACCGCATGCGCAAGGAATTTGTTAGCTGTTTTTCACAATCATATTTAGTTGATAATTGATCAAGTCGATCTCAGAGATACACAAATACCAGCGATGTCCTCGTATCGGGAAAACCTTTCTGGATATCATTCTCTTGAACATGACATCGAGCTTTTGACAACGTATAATCTCCGAAATTCTTTTTGGGTTCCAATACACAAAAGCGATGCTCATCGATTATTGTGCCAACGTTTGATGACATAGTTCGAGAAGTTGGGATTCCAATGCGCAAGCTCTATTATTGTCGAGCAGCCATAGGAGAAACACAGCATCAATTTGGAATAAAAGTGCCTTGTTATTGTTATTATTTTTGTATTTTTCTTACTGATGAAAATCAAATCGTACATTTTTTTGTTCTGGTGATGGGTGATTTTATTATGTTTAAGTTCTCTTAAATTTCGAAATTTTTCTATTGAGCTTTCTGTTTCTAACTTACCAATAAATTGAGTATAGTGCATTTCTAAGAACATTGCATTTTAAAGCTTGGTAGTCGTCGAGACGAATACCGGGATTTTACGAATAAAGTCTTAGGACGAAAGTACGTCAAACATTAAAAAAGAAATCTTTTTATAACATCATTCAAAGAATCAAAGCGAGGTTGCCTGCTATGTTAAAATTCTTTGAACGTATTATTTGTCTCATCAGAAATGATGCAAATCGTTCATATTTTTGTATCCTTCAATAACTTGTCCTTGATACGTTGTCATCTTCTAAATTGAGTCATAATTCTACAGTATTCGTTTCATCTCGAAAGCGAAAAGGGTGTGGATATGGATCTGTTTGTTTTCGTTAAGCATCCACACCCTTAGAACAAATATTATGCTTATTGTTGCTATTGATATCACCAGTTGCTATATTGATATAGATATCAGATTTCTTGAATAAAATATTGATGATTTTTGAAAACTTATCTGTAACAATAATATAAAGTCAATCATGTTTCTTTTAGTATTTCCTTAATAAATAACGATCTTCTACGTAAAAGAAACTGATTATGTAATTACAATACATTAGAAAAAAAGAAAAATACTAATTGTCCAATACGTTCTTTATTTTAGACGAAATTTGACTTTTGATGAATGACTAATTTTTCGTGACTGTAAAAACTTCATTCAACATGATCTGGGGCCTTTATCATAGAATGAGAAGTTGAGAGCTCTATATTTAAAGCAACAGTTTTGATGAGGGTGTGGGTGTACAAGTCCATGTAGCCCATACCCACACCCACCCATAAGTAATTTATCGAAGAATCTTATTTGGAATCAACTTCACAATTCCAATAATCATTTGTAAAAATAAAAAAATTTAATAATTTTTGTTCCTAGTTTAAATTCAAAAATAAATTAAATTTTCTATATTTAAATTTATAATAAGTTTAACTTATCATAATTTGAATTTATTTTAAATATAAATTGGTATCAATTTAAATTTAACGGAAAAATGACACCCTCACCCCCACACCCATAATTACACTAACACTCACACACCCGCAACGAATTTTCTTGCAATGAATTATCCGATCACCCGCTTTTAGAAACATTCAAAAATAAATATTTAGTTTTCGAATCTTAATTAAATACAGCAATATGTTAATATTTTCTAATAATGGATACAATTAATTAGCACAATTCTTAGACATACATTTCTTATTTAATCGACTGAAGATTATTCTCGATATATGAATTAGTAGTTGGGATAATATATAAAAAATCATTCTTTTCTTTTCTTATCCTATTCTTCAGTGGATTAACATCTATTTTATTTGATAAATAACTCAGAGTACATTGAAACGCGACGAGTTCTGAATCATCATTGAACATATTTTGAACAAACATACGAAATTAATAATAGAGATAAGTGAATCGTCCGTGTATTCAGCTGTACATATGAAGATAAGGAGATGAATCGACGAAACTTGTGACATGCCACCTTCGCGATTGCCAAAAGTCATTGTTTTTCAGAATTTCTGAAGGTAAAGTAGTTGGTTCCTTTATTTCTATTTTCACATTGAGTCGTCTAATGCCAGTCGGCAAAACTTGTTCCCATTCACCCGGATTGATCATACGTTCACAAGGTGAAGTTGCTTGAACGTGAAGTGTTCGAAGACGAGGTGTGCATCCAAGTAGCCATTCGATCGACGAAAAACTCAGAAGAGCGGAATGAACTGTCAAATGGATAAGTGATGACGACGGAAGAGAAGAGGAACGAATAAAGCGTGGTACTCTCTCAAAACCTGTGAAATCAGGCACCACACACAAATTGAGTCGCCGAAGATGAGACGAATGAACGAGAAGATTTGTAGCCACAACGTCTATTTGACTTTGTACGTGACTTATTTGGAGATATTGGATTGTATTTGACTGCAAATAAATCATGTTCGAAGAAAATGTTGCATTAGGTAGAAGACATTGACGTAGTTTGGGATAGATAGAGAGAAAGAGTTTCCAACAATTTGAATGAATAAATGATACAAAGAGATAGACAAGATTCTTTCGAAGACGGTACATTGAATTTTCAAACAGAATTTCAGCTGTTTTTTGGTTAATTTTGATTAGAGTGAGCGAGCGAATGAAGGCAAAATGTTCCAAAGTGAAGTCATCGCGTAGTACGAGCTTGGTATGCCGATTGATAGATGATCGAAATGATCCAATTCGACGTGGATTAACTGAAGGAAGATGTCGACCGAGATGGGACATAATCTTGTTCGAGGGAATACAATCAAGATCAACACAGATGTTATGACAATGAGTGAGAACAGTGTCAAAACGAGAGTTGAGCGATGAGAATGTGAAATACAACGAATACCAATCAAATAGTTCGAATAGTTCCATCAGAAGTTCGTTTGACATACACTCGAGTTTTGTTGTCAACGTTGAGTTCACAGTCGGTCGATCTTTCAAAACAGCAACAACTGATGTTTGGTTATCCTTAATATTTTCTGTTGCGGACATGTTGCATTGTGATGTTCAAATCAAAGGCATGTTCAATAAATATATGACGGATTGATCGGACTGAAAAAAGACTATATTCGCCGTTCTTTTGTATGTGGACCATTGTTTGTTCTAGGGTCATTATATAGATGATGTCTATAACAGAATTAGACGATAGTTGTTCTTTTTGATTTTATTCACACGGAGCTTTATGAAATCTTTCTCTTAAAGTTCAACATATACACATAAGCTTTTCTTACAGTCACACAGGTTCGACTATCCTTGAAGTAAATATGAACTTGTATAAATACCCTAATTGTTAATCTTCTTCATTTTTTATGTTTTTGTATGTTCGTTGAACACCTCTATTCGTACGATTAACATCATATTTAACTTGAATTTTGTCAAAATACCATTATGTTAACTTTTTAAACAAAGCTGTCTCTTTTCAATCGATCTCCTCACGTATTGCTACGCAATGACGGAAAAATTGCATATACACACACTGTAAACAATATCATGCGTCTTACAAGACGGTTCATCTGTCTATGATCTAGTTAAGACATGTATCAGACACGACATGTGCCTCGCTTTTAGACAGCTGAATGAGGTAGATAATGACGCCTTTGTTCGTCGTCTCAACTGAGCATGTAATCAGCTATTAACCGACGATACATAGAACGAACGTTGGTTTAGTCAAAATACAATTAAAGAAAGATATTTTTAAATAACAATTTTTCAGACGATGAATTAAATATGATAAGGATTTTAATTATTATAACTAACATGAAATGTGACATTTCTAAACTGATGCTCAAAGTAACTTCAACAAAATAGCCAGTAACCGTGTTAACAATTCAAGAAACAGTATGATTTTTTTAATGCTAAATAGATAATAGCAACTGACAATTATGTGCTCTTCATAAAATAAATACATTCATAAAAAAAAGCTTACTACAGTCTTTCTCTGTATTATCTGTTATACAAAAGTGATTGATCATAAGTGGACAATGGCGTCATAATTACTTTTATTCATTATTCTTTATTTGAGATCAATTAATTTTTGTAAGTTATGTATCCGCCTAATACTGTGTTGTATTTACTGTACTTCATTAAATAATAAGTATAATTTGATTTTTGTGTCACGTTTAAGCAACGAGGAGTAAGACAGCAGTATCGACGTTTTTCCGTTTTTTTTATGAAAAATAGTTTGATCCTATGTAAGCTGGACATTCAACGAAGTAGAAGCAACCGAGTCACCTTATAGATACATACTGCCAGTGTTAAACAATGATAAAGAAACTGTTGTTAAAGAAGAAAATCGACACTTTTTTCGAAAAATATCAACCTTCTCAGAAATAAAGCGTTCTACTTTTTTTTTAAACACTGTTCGTGATCAGTGTTTTTAGTATTGATAGTTCGAATAAGAAGAGAATTTCTCCTCTACATTGTTATTCTTTGTTATTTCGAACATAATAGTTTAGTTGTGTTCACCGACCGTTTTCTCTTCACTAAATGTTTGTTGTTTCCGTGAAACATCGTCAACACCACTATGGTTTATTTTCGTCCTTGTTTTTCATAATTCCAAAGAGAAATTAATAATAATGAACAAGTCAAATTGAATGTCTATCAGAGATGGACACGGTTAGGTTCGGTTCTTAGTCAAATTGATGAATTTAGATCAGTATTTCAATATGTAAAGCAAGCAAAGTGATTAACAAAATGTGGAATCAATAACAATGAAAGTATTCATATATATTCTTGTGTTTCTTTGTGTAAGAAAAACAAAATGTTAACAAACCAAGTACATTCTTTAAGGAAAAAAATCATTTATTTAATGATCAATTAATAATTAAAAAGATTCCAACGAAACTACGGTAGTTCGAAGAATTTGAAGGATTTTCTTGGATTAAAATACACAGAAAACACTTTAGGATCAGTCGTGTTTGATTTTCAGCTGAGAATCCCAGAAACTATGCATATATCGGGTTAGGTATATCGATTAGTGTTACGATTTCTCAATTAAGTAAATAATTAAGGAGAGAAATTCTGTTACATCTAACATCTCGTTTCTTCGGGAGGCCTTTTATTATGGAGGAAGCTTTTGATACAGAATATTTTATTACAGGAGTAAGGGTTTAAATAATAATCTTTTGAAATTATACGAACGAGTTGAGACAAAAATAGATAGTTTTAGTTATCTCTGATGGGATTAAAAAATTTTTTTTTAGTTTGGTTTGAAGAGTTTCGGTTTCGTTTCGATTCGGTTCAGTTTAAATTTCGAAAAACCCGAACCGTGGCCATCTCTGATGTCCATGTTTTTCCATTAAAATGTCGATAATTCTATCGTGAAACTTTGTTGACGTGATTTTTTCTTACCATTCGGACCCGTTTGATCGACGATGGCACTGTGTTCATAATAAGGATGTGAGTGTGGCTGTGTGTCTATGTGGCGATAGGGGGGCATTGATGTCACCTATTATCCTGATCCACGTCCACACCTACACCGACGCCCCACATCCATTTTTTTCGTATGAGTATCATCGTCAAGTTTTTATTCATGCGGACAAATTTCACAAATATTGTTCAAAGCTATCATCTTTCTCTGAAATACAAAAATTGGCTGTACTTCAGGGTTTAAAAAATATCTATGAAAAATACTCCGACGGAGTTTGTGTGTTTGACTGCACGTTTTGCCCAAGAGTCAATCTCGACGAGGCAAAGAAAACCTGAAAGTAATATATGCTTGTGGCCTATTAGTCACAAGCAGGACTGACACAACCGAATGAGTGTGGGAAATGACGCCCCCCAATGTTGAGAAATTTTTGATTTTTCCTCAGCAGAATCTGGAGAAATTTGTTCTATTGCGTCTAGGCATGCACCAAAATCAAAATTCTTGGTTTTGAAGTATTGATTTCGATATAGTTTTGGTTTCAAAGTATTGGTTGTGATATAGTTTTGATAGTCTTGGTATTGGTTTTGACACGGTGTTGGTATCGATAGTATTGATTTTGATCAAATTTTATGATGTCTCGCCAAGAACTGTTCTAAATTTACTAACTTGAAATAGACTGCTAATATAATATTACGTATTAATGAAAACCATATCTTTTCTATTAACTGTACGCTTATAATGATCAACATATGATTTCGAAAACTATCAACATATTAATTTTAAAAGCACGGTCTGAATACTATATTTCTGACAAATCAAGTGTGAACTTTTCATGGCACTACCATACACAGCATTTAGAAAGTTTGGAAATTAGTACCGTAGTGCAAACAATTTTCCTTAATTTGAATAGGCGATTCCATGTAACTATAGATATCTGCAGCATCTGGAGAAACGTTTTTTATTCAATTAATATTATTAACCAAATAATATTATGATTGAGCTTGTTATCCACAAAGTAAAAGAAAAAGCCTACAATTACATAATTTATAATGATGTGCTTGTTAGAGTGTGTAGGGTATGAGGTGTGGATGTGGGGTATGGGTGTTAGTTTTGGTGTTGCTGCTATTGTTCTTTCTCACCTACACTCACACTTACTTCATTGACGAAAGATTAAAACCAGTCAAATTCACCAGATCGAAATCGGTTGATTAAGCAAAATAGTTTATTGATACATATGGAAGTTTGAGCACGAATCTAAGGGGGATAATTATCAAATGAGCGAAATTTAGCTACATAACGGCAAATTACAGTAGAAACGATCGTTTCAACGCCTTTCGCTCAGTGTCGTTTGTTAAAACTATTGAACTTTTATATTTTCTGCAATTTATTAAAAACAGTACATGTATAACTTATTCCGATGACCATTCTTGAGAATTTGGCTAATTAGGATAAGATATATTAAGTCCCAAATGTTTATAATTCATGAGTATACGCCGTGAATTTTGAATTAAAAGAAAAACAACTCATAGAAAGCTAAATCAATTAAAAGAAAAAAACTTATATAGAACCGAACGATGACTCTTGTTATTATTCCGAATGAAAACGACAGAACCGACATACATTATAATACATTGGTGTTGGTTTTGCAGTCAAGAAAATGACACCTATCACTTCTTGTATGCGAAACTCATTGACTCATCTATAGTTTTGATAAGGGAGGAGATGATGATGATCACTGAACATTTTTTGCTTTAAAATATTTTTTTTCAATAATATCTCAAAATCAAAACTAAAACCAAAAAAAAAAATCAAAACGATCGATATCAAAACTATATCAAAGCTAATATCAAGACCGTTAAAACTAAATCAAAACTAGGGGTGGCCAATTAACATTTACAAAAATTTATTTTAAATGTAAATTTTTGTTGGATGAAAATTTGTATTTATTTTGAATGTAAATTCTCAAAATTTAGATTCGTTGTAAATTGAAATTTTGGTGGGGGTGTGGGTGTGGGTGTGGTGTGGGTGTGGGTATTGTCGAGCAAAGAACCCGCACCACCCCACACCTACCCACATCCACACACCCTTCTATCTTGGTTTCGATGCTGAAGGACGAACGCAAAACGCAAACATTTTGATTGCATTTATTCGAAAAGAGGAAAGAGAAATGTTTGAGGCTTGCTCTTTTATTTTCGTTGTCAATAGCAGTTACAAAAAATGGTGTGCAAGCAAACATATACACAAACGAAGAGAACAAGTTGTTTTTCTGTTTTTGATTCCACGTGTAATTCATCAGGGACGAGTTTGTCACAATAATTTCTCCACTGAGTGAGTGACACCATGGCAGAAAAAGATGCTTTTTCTAACGAGACGGAAAACAAACATGAACGCTTCTTGGATGTTGGTCAAGAACCTCGACGAATGTTACAACCTATCGAAGGGTATCAAAAACTGTCACTCGTTCCCTTGGAAGACGCAGTCGAACCAATTGTCTTTTGTTGTCCTGACATTCGTCGACGTGTTTTCATTGCGATGTCAAATTGTGAAAATCCAACTGATGGACTAAGTCAAGATGAATCTGCTTCAATTTATCTTTACACGATGGAATGGGAACCTCGTGAAGAATGTCTCTATTACGTTTTAAATGCAACACTTCGAACTGAAAATCGACAAAAGCTTAAACCTTGGTTTCTCTATTTCAAACTGGTTCTCACAGCTCTTCAAAAGCTTCCACCTCAAAAAGCGACAATTTGGCGAGGTGTAACACTCGATCTAAGTCACGAATATGAAGTAGGAAAACGTTATGTATGGTGGGCATTCTCATCATGCACTGAATCGATTGCTGTACTCGAATCTGATTTGTTTCTTGGCAAACAAGGTACTCGAACATTGTTTAGTATTGAATGTAATGATGGAAGAATGATTCAATCTCATTCGTATATCAATGTTGAAGATGAGGTTCTTTTACTACCAGCTACTCAATTTCAAGTAAAGAGTAAATTGAATCCTGCGCCTAGTCTTCATATTATTCATTTGAAACAAGTCGAACCACCATTTCCTCTTATTGAATCTCCATCAAATACTCAAAATGTTCAACTAACAACAAATAAAGAAGTGACACCTTATCGAAACGAAAAACTCGAAAAATTGATTGCTGAATGCCCAATGCACAGTGTGATTGATCTGAATCAACAAGAACTGACCGATTTAGACATTCCGATTCTCATCGAGCGGAGCATTATTGAGAAACAATGTCGTTCTCTTTACATCCATAAAAACAAGATCACAAGCGAAGGAGCTCGGCATATTGGCAAGGTACTTGAATCGAATACATCATTAACAATTTTATCTATGTATACAAATCGAGTCGCTAATCAGGGTGTTCGTTGGATCGCAAAGGCACTTCACACTAATACGACACTGACTACACTTTCTCTTGGCAATAATGAAATCACTGAGGAAGGAGCAAAATATCTCGCTGCAGCCTTATACTTAAACGCAACACTACAGGTACTTCAACTTTGGGCGAATAACATCGGTGACACTGGCGCGCATCATCTCTCTCAAGCTTTAACTCAAAATAAAACGTTGAAAGACCTTAGACTTGACACAAATAAAATTACAGATCTCGGTGCCACGCATTTGGCTGACATGCTAAAGCAAAACAATACACTCAGCTATCTTGATCTTGCTGTGAATCGTATCACGAACGCAGGAATGTTGGTTCTCATGAGTTCATTGCGAACCAATGGAGGACTACAAAAATTGATTATCAACAATATCAATATCACGGATGAGTGCGTCGATGGCATCGAGAACATGTTCCAGTTCAACAAGGTTTTGACTGAATTGCATCTACGTAAAAAGTCATTCTCAAGTCAGCAGCAAGATCGGCTTGAGAAGATAGCCAAACAAAAGCAAAACGTTCAAATTATTTTTGTCGAATTCAACAATAACTAGCCGAACTCTTTTCTTCTTGTTTTCTTAAATATTTGAGAAAATACAAACTTCTTTCTCTACTCTACTATAAAACTAGGGGTGGAGGTGTGGAGTGTGGATGTCGGTGCGTATGTGGGTGTGTGTGGGTGTGTGGATGTGGGTNGGGATTGGATACTGCAATCCAAAACTTACTAGACCACAGACGATAACGGAAAAAGTCTTATCCAAAATTTATTATCATAATATTAGTTGAAGTATGATCAAATAGCATAGAAAAATAGAGCATTCTTTTCTCTATCAGGCTTATATAGAAAGAAAGATTTTTAAAGCTTACTATATGGCTAAGTAACGCCGTGATCAGAACTTTTGGTACACCCTAAGTATATATTATTCAGGTCCACAAATTTGGATGAGTTTGACAATGTGAATTTAATTGACCATGATAACCTTCAATATAATTGTTAGTTTTTGGTCAAATTCCTATGAGATCAAATAAATTCCAAAATAATAATTTTTGAAAATTATTCCATTATTACCAAATTGTGTAGTAATTGTAAAAAAGCTATCGTTGTTCGCGATGAACATTTTTTATTTAATTTACTTTACTTGTTTTTTGTTACTTGAAATACTTTCGTCCACATAAACGTTAAAAAAAGGCCTCGGCGGACAAGCCACATTCAACACGAGACTAGCTCGAAGGATGTGATATTCATTCTTAAACCGAGCTACCGACACTGATCACCCTTTATATATCTGTTTTCGCTTGTTTCCATAATGAGGACATTTTTGTCTCCTCTAATTAAGGAAAAATGGCCGCAAAGTAGAAGACATGATTCATTGTATACAAATCAGATGAAGAAAAAATAAATGATTTTATTCCATCAGTGTTTTTTAATCATATGGATATTCTGTTTTTTTTTGCACCAAGATTTTCTTTTCAGTAGCAAACAAAAAGGTTCTCGAAATAAGAAGGAAATAACTTTTTTTTTTTAAACTCGAAAATCAGTTCATGCTGAACATTATTTATTATCGTCATGGTAAACAAAAAAATCACATATAAATAAAAATCAATGAAAGTAAGAACTGAATCGAATTAGAACTCTCTGTAACATTTACATAATATAGTATGATCGATTTTCGTTTCAGCAGTCACTTATTTTCTACTATTTCTGGTTCAATTGATATAATTTTTTCATATAATGAAGTTTAGAGATGAAGTATTTCCAATATGATACAAATCTTGACGATTTCGGTGAGACTTCAAAAAAGTTGACGTAAAATAATTTTTATGGCACAAAAAACAGTTTTTCGAGAATCGGTGAATGATGCAATCAAAAATATTCATATCAGAAGTAGAATTTATGTCACAGTGTTCACAATCTTAGAATAAGACATGTTTTTTTAAGAATATCTAATTTTTCAAAAAATAATTGTCACTTTTAATCAGTTGTTAATAAAACTCGGATTTATCAATTGAGACCATGAGTCAAAGCTGTTTTAATTGAATAAAAAAATTTTGAGAATCAATTTTGTAATCATCGGTAAATTGACTATCAAATTATCAGTGTTCGATTCTGCATATTTATTGTCTTAGTTTTATTTGTTATAATTATGTTATATCCATCAATAAAAGATGAAATATATCGCAAAACAATATTCAATTCTAGTGAATCTCAATATATTGAACTTGAAAAAAGTTTATTCTGATATTCTCATATCTTTTTGTATTACACTATCGATGCCAAGCTTTTTATCATCAAATATGTTCAAGTTTTTTTTTTAATTTCTTCTCTTGGAATTATTTACTTCCTAGATATTCTTCTTCATGGATGAATGTTAAGGGAAGAATTAAAATGAGTACTGGATTTAGATTACTTCAAAAATGATGTAAATATTCTAATCAATCGATTGACAAAGCTCTTCGAATATTTCTTTAAATATAATTAATCTGTTCTCAAATAATTAAACAAAAAATTTTCGACTTAGAAATTGATTCAGTTATTGAAAACTGGAAAAATGAACTACGATTAATTGATTTCAACTTAGAGTTCAACTTATTCGAGCAACCAATTAAAGAAATAAACTTCGAAATAATTGTTTTTAATTTTAATTTTCAAATTAATCTTATATCAGAAAGAGTCAATGTAATATATGTGGAATTAGAGATAGGCAACTCCAACTTGGAGTTCGAGTTACCTCTGAATTTCAGATTTTTTTTCATTAGAATTGAAGTGGAATTGTCCAAATCTATGTAGAATATATATTAACCCTGTCACAAATCTATGTCAATTGGAAAAGTGAATGAATTTCTTTTAGAATATGTCGAAAAATCGACAATTCATAAACTTTTTACTACTTGTTTGCCACTTAAAGTATTGCTTAAATTGACATTAGAATGTTTTTATTAACAAACTTGTATAAATGAAATTTTGACTCATTTAACTTTGACTAAGATTATTAACAAAACATTTATCAATAAGACTATAATTAATATGATAAATCAATAGCCTAAAGAGACAAATGAAATGACTATGACTCAGTCATTAATCGTTTGATCATTAAATGTTGTTTTATTAATGTATTTGCTTAATCGTTCCTAATATTTTAATATATAAAATCGACGTCAAAGTTTTTTTATCATTTTTACTGTTAGCATTTTAGAAGGATTATCAGCAGGATTCAAAATTCTCAACTTGACTCTTATAAGGTTTTTTGAAAATATAATTAAAGATAAGTCTCGTTTTAATTTTGTACAATTTACTGAGGAATTTTTTTGGGTTCAAATGAAGAACAAATAACTAGTAGAAAACACTTAAACTTCATGTTATATTATTACGTATATTTTATTTCATCTATTTTGCTTCATCACAAGTAACAACTGTTCAAATTCCGAAACCTTCTCGATCCATTCGCCAAGGTTTATTAATCTAATTTTCTGATTTACTTCAAAGTTCTTGTTAAAAGATTTCATTTATTTATTAAACATTTGTGTATTTTGAACCAAGTTTTTGTCCAATTTGTTCGAGTGATTTTATTTTCAATGATTAGATCGTAGTTTCCTAATTGTGGCCGAAAATTAAGCCAATTAGTGAAAAATGGCCGCTTTTTGGAACGAAAAAAATTGTATTGTATCATTTTTATTGTGTTTCCAAAAAGCGGCCAATTTGCAATCAATTAATTCTCGCGAAATTGAATTATGATATGATTTGTGTATGATTGATATATATAAAAGGATGAGAAAGAGAATGACATTTCATTTGACATAAGGAATACTAACTTGACTTGGTCAACATCACAAAAAGGTGAACGAGTAATTTCCTATAATAATTATTTGTATCGATTGAAGCGTGAAAATCTTAATGGTTCATTCGTATATGTTTGTACTATTAAATCATGTCATTGTTCTATTACTGTGAAAAACGATACGATCTTAAAATGCAAAGGGACAAGTCACAATCATGATCCAAATAGTAGTGATAAGGAATAATGTTTTTTTTGTTCATGTAGTACTTGTATGAATAAATAGCTATACATATAAATCAATCTATATATACGTATAATTACTATCGACGTCAAAATATAATGCGTATCGATGTTTTTTGAATATCTCGAGAACGATAATAGCTAGAGACGTGCGGTTTTCACCATTCAAAAGAGAAATGTGGGGGAAGTAAAATGATACTAAATTATCATGCCTTTGTATTAGTCAAGCTGGTCAATGCTCCTTGTAGATATTGACCAGCAGTTTTCAAAAAAAGTTTCCATACCAACTATCAACTCTAATTTAGTGCATCGATAGCGCAGACATTTGTAATTGGATCTACGCAAGGCTCACCCTTCTATCTTATTCCGTTTAAAAGTTATAAGCATTTTACTAATGACCTTTCGGACCGGTATTGGACGGTTTTTGAGAGAATAGTTCCGTTTGAGTTCACACAAATAAGATATTTGAAATCAGCACACAAAATACTATCTATTTATGTATGTTTCAAATCCGTCTCGGGACTTTTTTTTTCGGTCAAATTTTGACCCCCTGGTCCCCCTCAGGGATAAATAGGTCGAAAAGGGAAATTCAGTGAAAACAACTATTTATTAGTTAGTGATGAGTCTTTTTATCTTGAAATATCGTTTTACAGGTTCAAAACCTATTTTTGACTATTTATATAATATTTTTTATTGAATTTCCTTTTTCGACCTATTTATCCCTGAGGGGGACCAGGGGGTCAAAATTTGACCGAAAAAAAAAGTCGCGAGAAGGATTTGAAACATACATAAATAGATAGCATTTTGTGTGCTGATTTCAAATATCTTATTTGTTTGAACTCAAACGGAACTATTCTCTCAAAAACCATCCAATACCGGTCCGAAAGGTCATTAGTAAAATGCTTATAACTTTTAAACGGAATAAGATAAAAGGGTGAGCCTTGCGTAGATCCAATTACAAATGTCTGCGCTATCGATCCACCAAATTAGAGTTGATAGTTGGTATGGAAACTTTTTTTGAAAACTGCTGGTCAATATCTACAAGGAGCATTGACCAGCTTGACTAATACAAAGTCATGATAATTTAGTATCATTTTACTTCCCCCACATTTCTCTTTTGAATGGTGAAACCGCACGTCTCTAGCTATTATCGTTCTCGAGATATTCAAAAAACATCGATACGCATTATATTTTGACGTCGATAGTAGTATATTATGTTTGTTTGTTTTTTTTCTTATTTAAACAGTGGCCGCTTTTTGGAAACAATAAAAATGATACAATACAATTATTTTCGTTCCAAAAAGCGGCCATTTTTCACTAATTGGCTAAATTTTCGGCCGCAATTAATACGTAGCCATATCTTATTAATTTTGTTTTTAGAAATTAATTAGGAAGGAATTTTTACTAATTAAAAATGACGCTAAAACTAACGTCAACATTTTTCTTGAGCTTTTAAAATCGTAAAGAATCTCTTTCGTTTATTTGAAAAATTTCTACGCTTAGACATAATAAAAAAAAAGACTCGACGTCTTCCATTAGGAGGAGAGAGAGTTTATAAGAGTGGTGACACTCAGCCCTCCCTTACTACTTTATAAGAAATCTTGACAAATAATACAAACATCAATCATTCGATTAATAGATTTTATCAACATATGAATTAACTCAAAAATATACATAGGGGCGTCAAAAAGTTCTCGTAATAGCACCCTAATATTTCACCCTGATTGATTTTATTTCTGATGTTGGCCTATTCTAGTAGTGACATCTGTTATGTCTTAAAATACTAATACGATGTTTCACAAGTGTCTATTATGACTAATATTTAATCAACTTTTTCAACACTTCTGTTTTCAAATGGACAAACTATGTATTCGGTCATATATAAAAACTCGTTGGTTATTACGTTTAACTGCTACACAAGTTCATGATGAACTAACTGCTGTTGGGTTTTTTTCATTTAATCTTCTAATTTGAAGGTAAAAAGATATTTTTCAATATATGCATTTTTTGTCTTGTTATTGGCCTACCGATAGATAAGAATGGAGGTAGAAAGTGCTTTTCATAAAACGTACGAATTTTTTTATGCAGCTAGTTCGTGACAATAGAACATAGAAGTCGCTTGTTAAAAATTTTAATTTTTTACTAGTATAAGATAGAAATTTATTGTTTCATAAAATTCCGTTTTTTTTTAAAGTTCAATAATAGAGATAGAGAAAAATATACACTCATTAAAATACATGCACTAGTGTTTTCGTCTTCTATCAGGTACATATTTAACCCATAGATATTACTATCCATACAGTAACAAGCCTGTAACGGTAGAAGAGAGAACCTCTTTTTTTTTTTATATATAAATGCATAGTTTTTCCGTTAGACACTCAATTCTTGTCATAAGATAGGTATCTCGTTTTCAATAAATATAATTCTTTTTATGATTAACTAGTTATTCCGGTCAACTAATCAGAGAGTAGGACCAGTAAGATTAGAAAAAAATCGTACGAAAAATCACGTCTGAAAAATATAAATGAAGTCATATTGTAAGATGCGTGCAAGATCTTACCGACACATAGGTAGTCCTAAGATCTTATAATAATATCTTACAAGCAAGCAAGATCTTGTGCGCATCTTACAACATCACTCGATGCGTGTTTTTCAGACATCACGGTTTTCATACAATTGCGTAAGGCAAAATTTAAGATCTTATAAGATATTAGCATTGGATTATTCGTCTTGAATAGGTCATAGAGGTAAAAGGACGAATAATTATTATCTAACACGAGTCTACATTTTTATCGAATGTTTCGTTATGAGGATAGAGATGCATCCAAATGGTATTCAAGTGTATTTTCCCTTTTTAATGAATAGTTCATCCATAAGGTAGACAGGAACATTTCTTATCTGATATAAATTAGTTAGATGATTTTAAATCTTCACTTTTAAACAAGTTTAAAACTGTTCCTTTATCAACTGATCTTTCCTTAATGTTAACTCAAGAATTAGTGTAGCTAGGTATACATTGAATCTAAAAATAATATTTCCACTGTATAATCACTTTCTTTTTGCTCTAGTTCCATAGAGATGCTTTTTAATTAGTATATTTTAAAGCTAAGTTTCTACGAAATCACATTACACATTCAATTGTATAGAAATAATAAGTTTCAGAATTCTAAGTCTTCACCGTAAATATATGAAAATAATATAATTGTTATCTAGAATAATATCATTCACAATTTCTCCAAAGCATATTCCCAATTGTCGAGTACTTTAAATTTTCTATGTGCACACATCTGATCAACAAATGAATAATCTCTGTAGTATTCAAAAATTTAATCGCAGAAAAAGCCTTAGCAGAAAATTTAAAGTATTTCACAAGTAAGAATATGCTTTGGAGAAATTCTGAACGATATTATTCTAAATAACACTCATATTATTTTCTTATATTTTCGGTGAAAACTTAGAATTCTAAACCTTATCATCTCTATACAACCGAATGCGTAATGTTATTTCATAAAAACTTACCCTTAGAATACACTAACTAAAGAGCACTTCTATGCAACTGGAGCAAGATAGACAAGTAAAACCTTTTATGTACCAAATGCGCGTGTTTGGACAGCATTAAATTTTCTCAATTTTTGTGGAAAAAAATTTACCGTTTTTTGACATAAAAAATTTTGATGCCAAAAATCTGCACGGACGGAACAAACTCAATACCAAATCGTACACACATTTTTTTAAGACTAAATTAGTATAAAAAGTGGCATGTTTGTCTGCTTGGGCAGATCTATTTTTTCTTCCTGAATTTGATCGAAAAAAAAAAGTTCATACTAAATTAAATTTCGTTGATTTATTCACTCAATGAAGTGATTGGCGCAAGAGAACAATATTCGTCCGAATTTTAATGCATGTTTGTTCGACTAATTCAGTTTTTTTTCCTGCTAGTCATTCTATTGAAGACAAGATGGGCTGATAAAAAAAAAAAAAAAAAAAAAAAAACGACCAGTGAGATCATTGGCATATAAATAGTTCTAACAAAACAATTGTTTCATTTGACGTGCATGTTTTTATATAATGGCAATTGATCGTGTAAGTTATGATAAGACAGTCATGATGATCGTACCATTTCCAATCGAATATAAAACACATGAAATTTTTTACATGTTATTTTTTGTTTTACACAATGATTTTTTTTTCCACAATATTCTATCATTTCTAATTACTTATCATTGTTTCTTTTTTTAATTTTAGCTCATTGAGGTAGTGAATACGATTGATGATATTGACAATTTTAAAAGGGCAATCTACGAAAAAAGCCAAAAAAACGATCCAAATGATCCTGTTACAGAACAAGACCTTGACAGATTATTAGCAGATGCTGCTGCTCGACCAGCTTTGGTGGACGAGCAACAAAAACTTCGTGCTGGTGAGTCAATACTATTTTAGTATTGAATGTATATATTTCTAAAATTTACCCATTTTAGAACGTATTCGACGTCGGATTGTTTAACCGTTGTTTTTGTTCATAAAAAGAATCGCATGTTCTGGAATATGATCTTTATTTCATCATCTTTCCTTATGTTGTTTCTATTCTTCGAATTCCAACATAATGGAAAAAATAAAATCATAAGAATTTATAAGAAGCATAAACTAATTTTGTTTAAATATTTATTATCGAAAATGGTTTTCCAGAATCAAAAATAAGAAGAAGAACGACAGGGATAAATAAAGAATCAATTTTCTCTTGTTCGTGTTTAGTATTTGTTGTTTTTCTGCATGTTTCCAACAAGTTCTTTGAGTTCTAAACCTTCACGTTGACATATATCAGTCATATATTATTTAACATGATGTTCAAAATCAGATGCGATAGGACTTTATCAGTCAATCTGATATTCGACAACATTTTACAATTATTAATACTTCTACGTATTAGTATTATTTGATTTAATCGCTTTTTTCCCCTCATATTTGAACAGAAGCCTATTCTTCATTATCATCCTTTTTATTTAATTTCACCATTAATTAATGTTTTCAAGTCTGTACGAAAATGATAAATTAGAAAAGCAACTACATTAAAATAATCACCATCTATTTTCTTGACCAATGTTGCACCCTAAGATTGAATATCATAAGCTTCTGCTTTATTCATTGATTCACCGGTTTCAATATAAGCTCGAATAGTTTCATCATCAATTGAACCAAATGTAACATCAGTTGTTTCGAAAAATGTTTTCATTGTCATATCTCCTTGTAGAATACATACACCAGTAAATACTTGATGTGTATTATTAGAAAATGTTTTAAGTATACGAAAATCATCATCTTTATCAGATGGTTTTCCATATACAATATTATTTAATGAACAATCTACCAGCACCTATAATAATTAAATTTTTTTTCTCATTCTCATTTAATTTGATTTTATTATAGACATGATGACATTTATGTTCAGCTGTAACATATTGAGAAAGATTTTCTTTATATGATGAAAGATCAAGATCTTCAGCAAACTCAGAAACAGTTATATCAAAATTTAAGCCAATCGATTGAAGTAATTGTTTACGTTGCGGTGAACCACTAGCTAATATAATTCGTTTTTGTTGAAGAATATGTTTCAATGGTTGTAACATCTAGAATAGTATAGATGCATATAAAGATTTATTTGTCTTTAAAATATAAAACAATAATAGACAGAGGAATAATTAAATTTTTAAATTCGGATGGAGTTAAAGTTTCTATCACAGCTACTATAAAAGATATCCCACACATTTTAAACATATAAGCTGATTGAAAATTGACAAGAATAGAAATATATGTTAAATGTGTTCTTCTCCAAATGGTCGAAGTATTCATGTAAATCAATTTGAAAAAATAGTCAACCATATAGCAATATAACTAGACAACGGGAATATCACATCGATAATTATATGGTATAAGTTTTAATTTTTTTTTTTTTTTTTGTTAAATAATAAAAATGATAAACATGATTGAATGATATAAGTAAATGGTTGATTATCCAGTTGAAATAGATTAAAATATTATTGTAAGAATTGACTTGTTTATTTAAGGTGTTATAATAAAGTTATATCTGAGATAAACATATTCGAATTGTCAATCATATAGTTTTTCCTAATATAAAACATTATTTTGTCAAACAGCGAAGAAAACTTACAATTAAATTCTAACTAAGAAAAGATTTTGTTTTGAAATATATTTCTATAAATTAGTTCTGATATAAATAGGATAAAACTTTATAAAAGATCTATATAAATCGATGAAGATTGAAATGTTAATTGTAGATAAATTGGTATTGTAGAAAAGTAAACTGATATAGAATCTATTGATGCTATTACAAATGATTGACTATTTGAACATGATTAGAAACGTTTTTATATAAATATTATCTTGTCTTGATTTATCTTGATTATTTAACTGTATTTCGTTGGATACTAATCGTTGACTTGACAAAACACATAGATCAGTTATTTTGTTTTTTATTAATGCATTTTTTGATAGATATTATCATGATGAAAATGTAACAAGAAATTTAGAAACAAAGTGACATTGATAAGCATAGAAAAGGCTGAAGAAAGAAAAACAAAAGAGAATAATAATTAAATTTGAAGAATTAAAATATTGAAATGAATAGTTAACTTATTCAATTGAAACAAAAAAAGAAAAAGAAAAATCTTGTTAAAATCTTTAAAAAGATGAAAGAGAAATAAAATAAGTTAAAGAGAGATGAATTATAAATAAAATATGCATTTATTATCTTTCCTTGTTTTTCTTCCTGCGAACATCAAATTGAGTGTAACATTTTCGCAATGATTATTTATTTAATATTTTTTTTCTTAAACTCCTAACACCATTTCATAACGAAATGAAAGCAATAAAGCAAAGGGTTTTATCATAAGAAAGATATATATGATAATATAATCGATAGGTCAATTGATAAGACTATGAAAAACAAGGGCATGTTTTTTTAAAATTTATTCGTTAATATGTCTGAACAATTTTTAACCATGATAACAATAATTTGATTCGTTTTTATAAACCATTTGAATAACTATAGAGATATTGATTGAACAAATAAATAAGTCGTAATTGTTCTAGTGATCTCTCAGACGAATATCACTCGGAGAAGAAAAAAAACACACGAACTAAACATAATAATTGATGATAGTATTTAGATTGATAATCAGCATGTTTCATTTGTAAAATGAATCATATTAAAACAAAACTATATGAAATGGAATCATATTTATATATAAAATAATGATAATTAGTGAAAATATTTTTTTTAACAATAGATAGATATGAAACTGTGTAAAGACAACGTAAGATTTCATAATAAATAACTAATTAAAGAAAATTATTTATAGTTATTGAAAAATTGTTAAGCTAAAATACAAATAAAGATTTTATAATAACTTGTTGAAGAATATTCGAGGAAAATCTCAATGTTCGAATAGGAATATCTCTCAACAAGAATAGATTATAGTCAAAACTTATCATGTTTTCACTAGAGACCAAACAGAAACAACCTCATACTCCTAAAACGAATAATTCACTATCTATCCTTTAATAAAATGTTTTTTTTTGTAGTTTCAATTTATCTATCTTCTAGCTATTATTTCTCACAATATCAGATAACTTTTTTTATGTTGAGCATGTTTAGGTTATATTTGAATAATAATCATGTGTTATTATTATTTAAAAGTATAACAAAAACTAAATTCTACACAAGTGGTTCTAATCAAACTTAAAGACAAACGTAAAGATCGCAACGGTAGTAAATTTTGTTTTTCTTGGCTTTTTTTAAAAATATCTTATCATCTGTATGAAATTCGTGTCCTGTGACATAGAATAAATAAATAGTAATGATGAATAATAAGCTGATATAATTTGTTCGATTATTCGTAATCGATTAATCATAGGAAGAAGATTGACGTATTTACTAATAAAGAGAATATTAAATATAGAATAAACGCTGTTAACTATTTAAAAAACTCCGATTAAAACATATTAAATGTAATAGTAGAAGTATATTGACTATTTTATTTAAATAAATTCTATAGAATAGAAAACGAAAGAGAATAAATCGAATTGTTTTCATTTTTGTTTCTATGTTTCCTATAATAATTTATAGTTGATGTATGACGTGAAAATAAATAAAAAATCTTGTAAATCTCTTAAGGAAAGTAAATGATTTAATCTATAGTAAATAAGGATAGATTGAGATAAATAGATATTATTATTCTTTGACAGTGATCAACTCTAATTAAGGACATTTATTTTGACAAAATCAATCCTTCTCTTCCTATGAGCTTTTTATATTGAAATTGATTAAATCTTTTTCATTCTCTTTACAGAGAAAGAAAATGACAACGAATACTTTCAGATGTGTTGAAAATTCTATCTTAAAGTGAACTATCCTTCTAGAGATCAAACGCCTTTCCAAGCATCATTTTTAGAAGTGAAACTATGGGATTCGTTTCCTTTTTTTTTTTGAACACGGAACCGTAAAGTTTAAAAAAGTAGTTTGAACCGAAAAAGCAAAATAATTGTAAATGTCTTTGTAAGAGTTCGAGAAGGAAAAGAGATGAAAAGCTATGAAAGCATATAAAAATATTCTCAATAATTAACGAACAATTTTTCAAATATCTGACCAGTAAAAATAGTTCAATATTCGACTTACTTCAATGACTTGTGCACCTTTGAAAATATTATTTTATTTGCCAAGCTCATCGATGAATAATTCGACAATTTAGATTTCTACTAAAGAGATTAAATAAAGACCATTACGAAACATATAAATCATCGAAAAACATCTTAATTACAGAATTGTTTTCAAATAAAAGCTGACTGATAGGGAAGAGAGCAAATGTAAGAAATAAAATGTTCTTTATGAGAAAATGTTTTACGATATATTTGCCTATTGAAAGATTTTCGATTAGAGTACACAAGGGGAAAAGTGCAGGTTGCGAACCCCCAACACCTAGAGCACCCACAGCACCTGTTCAGCACCTACAGCTGCTCTCATTATGAGCATCTTCAGTACCTTCAGCACCTGACCAGCATCTTCAGTGCTTTTTCGACACTCTCCGGTGAAAATTGGTGGTTAGCTGCTGCAATCACCTTGACAGTAGCTAACCATCAATTTTTACCGCAAACTGTCGAAAAAGCACTGAAGATGCTGCTCAGGTGCTGAAGGTGCTCATAATGAGAGCAGCTTTAGGTGCTGTGGGTGCTCTAGGTGCTGAATAGGTGCTTAGGTGCCGAGGTGCTGGGGATTCCCAACCTGCACTTTTCCCCTTGAGAGTACAATTATATTGAATCAATTAATACGTTTGATTCATAGTCAAACTATATTTATTTAACCAGTCGATCATTAAAATAGGGTTTTCATAGCAGACTTATTCTTTTCTATTTGTCAATATCAGAGATGGGCAAGTCAAGTCAAAAATGACTAAATGAAAGCTTTTCTTACAAAAACTTCTTCGAATGTTGGTAAATTCTTTTGTAGCTATCCTAGTATTGGCCGGGGACCAACTACCGCCAACATGGGAGCGATCCACAGAAAATCGAAAACGATTTTTGGTGCGGAACAATACATTGGAATACAACTCTGTTTTCACTAATTTCGATAAAGCAATGAAAGGAAACTATACCCAAATAATAAAACTCGAACGTATTCAAAATAGAACATGGTTTATCCAATATTTAGCTCACAGCCAAGAATTTGAAAAAAGACTCAAGAAAAATACTGAAAAGCATTTATATCATGGCTGCCCTGAACAAGCAGCAAATTCAATTATAGATACTTATTTCAATAGGAGTTTTGGTGGAGTGAACGGTGAGTTTTGTCTTTTTGTAGAAGTTTCGGTTTCATGTGAATGCATTTTATTTTCAGGAATAGTATATGGTATTGGTGTTTATTTTTCATCGAATGCAGCCTATAGTCACCACTATGCTGTATCAAATGCCAATGGAGAACGATGCATGTTTCTTGCACGTGTTCTGGTTGGAGAAACAACTCTTGGTCATAAGTCGATGAAAGCTCCGCCTAAAGGATTCGATTCAACAACTGATCGGAATCATATTTTCGTCACTTATCATGATGCACAAGCTTATCCCGAATATTTAATTACTTATCGGTAGAGCTCGACCACTATTGTTTGACGTCTGTGAAATAGTGTTTTTGGTTTCTGCAAAGCAGGCTCTGAAATACTATGGAATCATTTTTTTTCTAAAACACAATGAAATTCTCTACGAATTTCTATATGCAAAGATACGAATACTTTTACACTTTAAAAGTCCTTTCCATATATACTCGAGATTTGGTTCTTTTCTTGAAAAAAAAAGATACTACTTGCTCAGTTGCTAAATGTCCAATCGGATGTTTCATTTTGAGTGCTGCTACCAATTTTAGTCAAGATTCCAAAACTCTTATTGAAAAGACATACATTATCAGGATCTTCAAATAATGATTAAAGGATTGTCCATTGGTAAGTCAGCTATAACAAGCACAAGTGTCTCAGACGATTTTCTCATCTGGCCCATTTTGTAAAGCACTCTTTTTGCGGATCATTTCGGCGAAAAAAAGAGTTCGACATTCGATCGAATAAGTACGAAGTTATGCTCGAAACACAGAAAACTCTCACGTAAGCTGAACAGATGCGAGAATTTCAAATATTCTGCGTATACCATGATTATTCTTCGACGAAAATCGACAATGTTTTCCTTCGAATGATCAGTTAAAAGGATTTCACAAAATGGCCATGATGAAAATATTTCTGAGACACAGACGCTTTTTGTCTCTAAATACTATTGGAATTCCTCAGTTAAAAGCTTAATCAGTGGAACTATAAATGGTTATAATGTTGCAAAATGTGACACTATAAAGTCAGTAGTGGAGAAACGGTGCTGCCAAACTAAATAAGACATTTACGAAATAGTAGAAAGTTTTTATTAAATGCTTGACTAAATGTGAAGACCTTTAATGATCACAAAAAAGGCACGATGATTCTTACGCATTGGTATAAAACTTTGAGTGTGCTTGCGAGAGTGGGTAGATGTGGAAATATTTTTTGAAACAACAGCTATTGACATATACTATTATTAAAAGTGAAAAAAAAACAGAAAACACGTAAATTCGAGAGAATTTAAGGTTTTGAAAGTTGTCAAATATGTTATCGAAAATTTGTGAATATATCAACTATTGATACTTGAAATATGCTTGCTCATTCATGTGTTAACAATTTATTCAATGCAATTAGATGAGTGGTTGATAATTTATGGACTGACTTTCTTCCTCCTAACTCAATACATTGGGACCTCTGATGTACGCGTACATTTTACTAGATTAAACAAAATATCGAAAGACATTTGTTTTGAATTTCTATTAGGAACGCACGAACTGCCTCAAGGCATTAAACTAGGAGTTTTAAGTATTATTACTTTATTGTATTCCCTACTACGCAATATTTTACTTGCATATTGCGATTGATTTAGGAAGAAAAATAGTGCGACATCTATTTCTGTTTTTTGTCTTCTGAAAATCTTCGTCGTAATATGTAAAACTTGAATAAAAAAAATTTTTCAACCCAATTTAATATAAAACATTTTTTTATTAATTATCATTTCATGAAGGATCTCATTCTAGAATTTCTATTGTATTCTAGAAAGTGACGAATGAACAAATGATTAATATGAAATCATGCTCATCATCGTATCTGATTTTTTTTGCGAATTTAACAGTAATAATGATTAATCTGTAAAATATTTATTTATTTTTTTTTTTTTGTAGACTATAATAAGTTTTTCTCCAATAAACAAATAAAACATGGGCACATCATATGGGACCGGAGCAAAACCTGATCAAGAAGTTCGAGTATGGATGGATGGTTGGTGAGTTTTTCAATTTTTCTTCTGAAGAAATATCTCTTGGATTTATGTAAGCTATGATATGGTACATTTTGGTCATGCAAATGCATGTCGTCAAGCAAAACAAATGGGAAATTATTTAATTGTTGGTGTTCATTCAGATGGTTTGTTTCTATGTCTAATGAAATTTTCGGAAACAAAAAAAAAACTAATAATATATTATTTTATTTAGAGGAAATAACTAAACATAAAGGTCCACCAGTATTTACAGAACAAGAAAGATATAAAATGGTTCGAGCTATAAAATGGGTTGATCAAGTTGTTGAAAATGCTCCCTATGTAACAACATTGGAAACATTAGAAGAATATAATTGTGCGTTTTGTGTACATGGAGATGATATCACAGTAAAAACAATACGATTAATTTGTTGTTTTTCTTTAATAAGAATTTTTTTTTTCAGGTAACTGCTGATGGTATTGATACATATCATATTGTCAAAGCAGCTGGTCGATATCGTGAATGTAAACGCACACAAGGTATATCAACAACTGATCTTGTTGGAAGGTTTGTTTAAATGATAAAAAACGTTTTTTTATTGTTATTAAAATTATTATTATTATTATTAAGAATGTTACTTGTTACAAAGACTCATCATGAACCTGATGATGCATTACTTGATCGAGAAAATACACGTCGAATGAGCTTATGTAAAGAAAGTGTTAGTCCATGGACAGGTGCTTCACAATTTCTTGCAACAACTAATAAAATTATACAATTTTCAAATGGTCGAGAACCAAAAGTAAATAGAAGAATCTAATAAGTAGAATACTAAGTCAGATATCGATCTGTATATATATGTTATATTTTATAATAGAAAGAATGAATGATCGATAATAATATATGGTAGATACTAAAACTTGCAATACAATTTGTATTATTTCAGAATTGATGGAACGAGCTTTATCGTTAAATTGCTATTTGGGATTTACTAGGCTTATACTTCGAATAAATGTAAAACATTCTGAATGAATTACTAGAAGAGATAAGCAGTTTTAGTTTACTGATCACCGACTTAGTGTAGTCAGTACACACTAGTACCACTGTTCATTGAAGTATTAGAACATATTGATATAAAAAGAGCGTATTTTGAGAGAGTTGATATCTCAATGTTGAAGCGAACGCGAATGTCCGTGTAATCGACGACTTACTGTTCAATGTTTACACTAATATTACACGTCCCTAACTCAAAGACTAAATCCCTTTTTAATATTTAATGTCTTGATAACTGTTAATACTTCTCAAAATACATTTTAGTTGATTGAATTATAAAAAGTAATTTCTAAAAGTGTTTTTTTTTTCTTTAGTTATAAATCTTGATAGTAATAAAAAATAACTTGCATATTAAGATAAGACCTTGAAATGAGGTTATTATTTATTTTTTGATTATTATTTAGCCTGGTGATAAAGTAATTTATACTGCTGGTGCATTTGATTTATTTCATGTTGGTCATGTTGATTTTCTTGAAAAAGTTAAAACATTTGGTGATTATCTTATTGTTGGTATACATACCGATCGAGTAACAATTATTTTATATTAGTAATATAAAATAAATATCATCCTACTTTTGTTTGTGTTCAGGTTGTTAATCGATATAAAGGAAGTAATCATCCAATAATGAATATTCATGAACGTGTATTAAGTGTATTAGCTTGTCGAGTAAGATAAAATGTTTATTTAGATGTTTCTTTTTTGAAAATACAAAAAATACTTTCTTTTTTTTTTTCAGTATGTCGATGAAGTTGTTATTGGTGCACCGTATGCTGTTACAATGGATTTAATGAATCATTTTAAAGTATCACTTGTTATTCATGGTCAAACAGCTTATGATAATGATATTGATGGACATGATCCGTATGAAGTACCGAAAGGTTTGGGTAAATTTCAACAAATCGATAGTGGAAATTCAATGACAACACAAGATATTATTACACGTATTATTAATAATCGGTTTGTTGATTTGAATTTCATTTTTTTTTTTTTTTATTTAAATTTATTTTTATTTTATAGATTAACTTATGAAAAACGTAATAAAAAAAAGGAAGCCAAAGAAGCAGCTGCTTATGCGGCATTTCAAAAAATGAAAGACGAAAATCTTCAAGAATCATCAGCTGTTAATATAGAACAAGAAGAAGCAACAAAATTTGACTAATTTGCATTTACAAAAAAAAAAAAATAACGAACTTGTTTTAAGCAATCTTTTTTCGTATTGTTTATTCTATTCATTCTTGCATTATATACTCAATATTGATAAATATTCGTTGGTGTTGTTGTTTGCATTCTTTTTTTTTAAAGACATATTATTCCATATTGTAATTGATATTGTATTTCTTTTTAGACCTTTAAAAAAGAAAAAGAAAATGGTTAAAACAAAAGGAAAAAATAAGAAAAAAAAATTAGCAAAAAAAAAAAAAGAAGATAATGAATATGAAGATATGGAATCAGAAGATATAACTGCTAGTGGAAATGATAATACTACCCAAGAAGTTTATTTACCAGGTGATCCATTAGATGAAGATGAAGAACTTGTTCGAGAAGAGAGTGCATATGAAATGTTTCATGAAGCACAAACAGGCAAGTATGTGTATGATATTGATCGAAAAAAAAATTTATCAATGAATTTTTTTTTCTAGGTGATCCATGTTTAAGTTTTGATATATTACCTGATAATTTGGGTATGGATAGAAATCAATATCCACATACAATATTTATTGTTTGTGGAACACAAGCAGAAAAATCTGATCGAAATAGTGTTATGGTTGTTAAAATGTCAAATTTAACTAAAACTATAAAAGTAAGAATTACAATAAAACTTCTCTATAATCAGCATTTTCTTATACTGAGCAGTTTATTGTCATAGTGATCGCGAATTGAATAAGATTGGACAATTTTAATGCTTGAAAGAAAGAACACTATGAGCAATAAGTCGAATTAATTATTGAATTGAGTAAATGAGCAAGATGTGTTCGTGGGTACTTCAACTTCTTGAAGAGTATTGGTTATTAACATAAGCTTTCATTTTGTGCAGATGAGAAATGTCATTGAATCGAATAAATGTTTTGTTTTTATTTTTTGGCTAAATGAAATTTGAAAATAAGCAATTTTGACGAAAAATTAGAATAAAATCGATTAGAATGATGTTATTTAATTCTGATTTTCCAGCTTTGAAGATAGATTTTTCAATTGATTTTAGTCTTTTTCGAATGCTTAATAGTTTTATGGAATGAAAATTTTTTTTTTAAATTGATTAAGAAAGATTAAAATCTTATGAAATCTATCTTGAAAGTTGAAAAATAAGTGTTTTTTGGTTGTCTTATGTAAGAAATCTTCTTTCGTGAAAAAAGAAATAAAGTTCGAACTGAACGACTCTCTTCAACCATAGTCTGTAGTCCATTCCAAATGAATTTTACTAGAAAAAGTCAAAAATCAATGAAACTGAAAGTTTGTTTTTACTGGCGACTGAAGAACTGTACAAATGTTGCATAATCGAAAGTCGGAAAGATCAATCTATGATTATATTACTAGTGAAATATGCATATTTTTCACAATTGGATGAAAAGAGAAGTTAAAAATAGCTAAACACTTTATCACGGCTCCTGAAAAACAAACTTTTTTTTTACCATAAAAGACAATTTTTCTTATAGCAGTTGCCCGATGACGAGTCTCCAGTATTTAATGTATGTCTTAAGACTTGTGAAAGAAGAAAGAATAATTGGCTGAATGCTATTGGAGATACGATCGATACAAACAAATGAGTATTATCAATTTTCAATATTCGCACGAGTTTTCAGCTCAGTAGAATTAATAGTCAGAATTTTATTTAACTCTAATTAAAAACATTGAATTAATAAATTATTGCAAAAGAAGAAAAAGACTGTCTTGTGCAGCCAACAAGCGGTTGCAACTGATTCTTGGTTAAGTCTTTTGTATAATAATATAACGGTCAGCATTGAGTTTAGAGTAGAATGATTCGTTACTCATTTTCGCTTATTGAGGTCTAACAATCAATATCAGATCTCAAATTTTGATTAAAAGGTGTCGCAACGATGTTTTTTTTTATTTCATTTATGTATTAAAGTAGTTATGAAGAAATTTATTTTATTCGTAACTCCTTAGTAATTTCGAAATCAATATTGATATTCACAGAAAATTTTCTATTTAGGAAAATTCACCAGACACAGAATCAGATGACGATGATGATGATGAAGAAGAAGAAGATATGAAACCAGAATTTGAATCAGTTTCATTAAAACATATTGGTGGTATTAATCGTATAAGGGTAAGTAAATAATAACAAATAAATATTCAACTAATAAAAAAATAAAAACATTATTTTTTTTTTTGTTAGTCAACAGTTATTAATGATCGTAAAATAGCAGCAACATGGTCCGATACAGGCAAAGTCCATATATGGGATTTAAGTCGTTTACTTCATGCTGTTAACGATTCATCTGTTATGGCAACTTATGTTCGTAATCAAGAATCACCTAAACCATTATTTACATTTAATGGACATATGAATGAAGGTAAGAAAAAGTAAAAAAAAAAAACAAACATTTTCTTCTTCAAGAAAAAAAACTATTTGTTTGTTAGGTTTTGCTATGGATTGGTCACCGACGGTACCAGGTAAATAAAAATTTTATGTAATTAATTTAGAAACAAAATAATATTGTTTTTTTTTGTTAAAATTTATTAGGAATGTTAGCAACAGGTGATTGTTCAAAAAATATTCATATATGGAAACCAAATGAAACAGAATGGCTTGTTGATCAAAGATCCTATATTGGTCATACATCATCAATTGAAGATATTCAATGGTCACCAAATGAACAGAGTGTAAAGACAAAAAACACAATACATATTTTTGTCCTTTAATAATTTTTTTCTATTTAAAGGTTTTTGCTTCGTGTAGTGTTGATCGAAGTATTCGTGTATGGGATATTCGTGCTATACCATCAAAAGCTTGTATGTTAACAGAATCTGATGCACATACATCTGATGTTAATGTTATTAGTTGGAATAAGCATGAACCATTTATTATATCTGGTGGTGATGATGGTTATATTAAAGTTTGGGATTTAAGACAACTTTCTGTATGTAAAAAAAATTGTCTTTAAAATTTGAATTTTTATTTTATTACATTTAGAAACAAACACCAGTAGCTTCGTTTAAACATCATCGTTCATCAATAACAAGTGTTCAATGGCATCATACAGATTCAAGTGTATTTGCTGCAGCTGGAGCTGATAATCAAATAACATTATGGGATTTAGCTGTAGAAAAAGATGATGAAGAAAATAAAGAACAAACAGCCAATAATAATCAGTTAGAAAATTTACCAGATCAATTATTGTTTATTCATATGGGACAAACAGATATAAAAGAAGTTCATTGGCATAAACAAATACCTGGATTAATAATTAGTACTGCCCTATCCGGTTTTAATATCTTTAAAACGATCAGTGCTTAAATATTCAGTGTATTTCTTTTTCCGAAATAAAATTAAAACAAAGTTTCGTTAAGTTTATTCGATAAACTAAATTGACTATGAAAGTGTATTAATATACATATATTCACTTTTGTTTTTGCCTATAATATGTCATGATTAAGTAAGAAATCAATAAGTCGTAAAATACAGTTAAAGCAAAATTGCTAAAAAGTCAGTTGAGCAAGAGCAGTAATTAATGAAGCAAAAATGCCACAAGATTTAAAACATATAATGATACTGAAAATGAATCATACGCTTAACCGATCTTGTCTTGTTTCATGAAACTTACATTATTTTCTTCGAAGAAAAATATAGTGAATATAAATTTTAAGTTGAGGTTATGCAGTTCTTCTTCCTCCTTATAACAGCGGAGAGGGAGAAAGATCAACGGTCATTGAATACGTTTCCATAGCAATCGAAAACAACAGGTGTCAGATCCCTTTCCCAGAATTTCTTAGCAACGGTATTAACAACAACATTTAGACTGTTTTTTTCAATTAAAATTTTTCTCTGAATATGACGTTTTGGTCGATTATTACTTTCATCATAAACATGTATGTGTTATCATTGTGAAAAAAAATAGAAGAGAAAGTTTTCAACAGAATTGATATATTTTGTTGTCCAGTATGTAAATCTACAAGTTTATTTCTTTGCAATTTTGCATCATGTCAAAATGGTATTATCACATTCTAACTCATAGCAACGAACAGCATAGGAATAGAGTGTGTTTAGTTTGAAGTGGTTGGGAAATAGATCTGTTTATCGAACTTTCACAGTTCACACCATAGAGTTGCACATTATTATGTATTAAAATGTGCAGTTTTAAGTGCGCTAGTGGTCAAAAAACAACGGTCAACATAAAAAGTAAGCGACGAATGATATAAAAATTATGTTCTCTATAATCCCGAAAGTACGTCAGTTTCTTTTTGAAATTGTACAGCCGAAACAAGTTGAATCATATTCGGAAAACATGTTTTAAAGTATTTCTTGCAAAAAAAACTCTTTATTTTTTCATATACATTTTAAAAAGAAAAGGCATAAAAATGTTAATGATTAGAAAAAAAACTAATTGTTCTTGAATAGTTCATCTATTAAACAGCTGATTTAGGAAATTTCCATCGAAAGATACTTCCATCAGCTCCAACAGTAATAATATGTTGCGTATTTGGACATATTTTAACTTTTCTTATTTCACTACCATGACCAATACCAATACTATATACGTCACCTTCATTATAACGCCATAACTAAATTTAAGAAAAATCTATTATTTTCAATATGAAAATAAAATAAAGTCTTACTTTTACTAATTTATCACCACTAACAGTGATAAAATAATTACCAGCACTATCAACATCAAGTCCATTAATTGTTCCACTTTTTGATGCTTCTAATTCACGTATTTGTGTACCACTTATTGCTTCCCAATATGCAATTTTTCGATCACTACCGCCTGTTATTATATGATATTCTTCTGGATGATAAGCCACACATTGAAAAAGTGTATTTTCAAATAAAACTTGATTACGTGCAAAACGTCTGGAAAACAAAAAGAAACAAAAAATTATAATAAAATCAAATTATTATTTACTTTAAATTCCAAATAATACAAGTGCCATCAAGTGAAGCAGTAACACATTCTGTATCTGATTTATTAATACGAATAGCAACAACAGCATTTTTATGTTCTTTCATTGTTGCTAAAAGTTCACGTGAATTAGCATTGATTTGCCATATACGTATCATTCCTTCACCGCCACCACTAATTATTCGTCGACAATCATTTGTAACAGTAACAGCTGTTACACCACGATTATGTGCATCATTTATTGTAAACATTTCACGACCTGTTTCAGGATAATATGCACGAATACGACCATCATCCCATCCACTATATATGAATATATGATCTTTGAAATCAAATATTCAAATTAAATTTTTACCTTATAATCATTTTTCCATCACGAGTAAAACATATAGAATTACATGTTTTATTTGCTTGGGAAATTCGTAATAATTCATTACCAGTTGATGCATGCCAAATACTATAAAATCAAAAAAATATATATAATTATATAGGTGTACTCAATCAACCGGATACTACAATTCTTATTTATTGATGTACTTTTAGCCTGATATCAGAAAAATTTATAAAGCATTATCTTTGTAAAACAATGTATGAAAATCGTGTTCCGCTTCGATGTTATTTTAATTTTGACATGTACTTCAGATCTATAGTTTGATACATGATTCAGCGCTGAGTATTTTCTCTGATTTCAATGTAGAGCAAACTAAATCGTGTGTCTATTCAGTCAAATTATATGGAACTCTGTTGATTTTTAACAAGTCTTCTTTGAAATGGAAGATCATGTTCATGGATATTTTGTATAGATGATGAGTTTTAAAATAATCTTGTATAGTATTAGATAAAAAGACATCCTCAATTTTTCTTTTTCTATTGCTGAAAACCAAAGATTGCCAAATATTATTGTGGTCAAGTGTTTCGCTAATTCATTGTGTTAAAAGCACTTCGTATTAAACTTGTACATATCATTATCTTCTCCTTCATTTTTCTCATAATGGGACACTATTCAAAAAATAGTCGAGTAAGAGTTGGTGTATATTTACGCATTAAATGTAAAATACCGTTAACAAAAAAGATTGTAAGAGAACACTTGACCATTTACGTTTCCAGTAAGACATAGAGCTCAAAAAAAAATATTTTTTTTCAATATCTGGCTACAGGTACATAAATAAATAAGTATTGTGGAATCAGTCTGGTTGAGCTCGCTCACATATATATTCCTATACATTTTATTTATCTTACCGAATATCTTGATAGCTACATGTACCAAATAATTCCGATGTTCCACTATAAAAGAAATTTGTTAATTAGATAATTAATAAAAATTGATTGTAAACTTACAATGGAAAAGCAATATCATTTATGGGTGAATTATGACATGTATTAATTAATTCCATTTTCCAATCTGCATAATTTATTTTGTAAATATGTGATCGATCTGTACCAATAAAAATCTATATAAATAGAATTTGGTTGTTTTTTAATATTGCAGAAAGAAAACTAATTTTTCTTTTTTTTTTTTTCATACCATATGACCTTCGCCTCTTAATGCTAATGAAGTAATATCACCCATAGCTTGTAACGATCTAGATAAATAAGACTTTGATATGAATAATCGATTAATAGAAAAATTTACTTTAATGATTTAAATGTTTCTTTTTCAGTAATATGAACTTTGCCTTCACCTGTACCAATTAAAACATCACCATTGATTAATGCTTGCATAGAAGTAATGCCCATAGAATATTTTTTCTTTTCAGGTCCAATAGATTTAAATTGAGTAGCTGGGATATAAATCATAAGAATATCTCCTGTTGTTGTACCACAATAGAGAAAGGTACCATCGAGTGAAACCTTAAATAAAAGAAATAAAAATTCTCCAATCGAAACACGAAAAAAATGGCATTCAAGATGATAATAAATCTGTATATATTTCTCATACTACTAGTCAAATCTATTGTGAATATTTACATTTATCTCTCATTTTTGTTAAGTTTATAAAATCAGTTCTTTGAATGCAAAGATAACCTAATGAGATTGTCGATTTTTTTTTCAAGTTTACCAATGATCAGTTGAATATTTTCAATATTACTTACAGTCATACATTTAACAATACGTTTCACAATACCAGTATTAATATCTGTCGGTCGAATTTTTCGATTTGCTACATCCAATTGCCAAAAACGTAGTGTACCACTAAATGTTTGCATTATTACTATTATTTAAAGAAAAAGGCAAATTATTTTTTCATTTACTTTCCAGCACTATAAAATTGAAATTCATCTTCTTTTGATACAGCCAAACAATATGTAATACCAGCACTTTTATGTTGAGCAGCACTACCACATACTGGTTCTTTTGTTTCCATATTCCAAACAATAATAGCGCCATCATCTTGTCCACCCAATGAAATCAAAAATCTGTCTGAACAAGTAAAAACAAGATCTTCAATTTTGACCTTGTGTAAAACAAGTCGTGCATATGGTTCACGACTAGTATAATCCCAAACAATGATGTCAGCCTATTTTATTTCAAGTATCTTTTTAACGATTGATTGATTTGAAAAAAATAAGATTTTTTTCCCTATTTCTTACCTTGAAACCCATAAACGTTACTTGACCTGAGGCTATATATTTTCCATTATTTGAAATAGTCAAACAAGATACATTATTATTATGGCCAAGAAGAAATTCTTGTTGTCGAGTTTGTAAATTTTCAATAACTAAATTACAGCCTAATGGATATATCATATGAATACGATCTGGATGAAGTTTAAGACCATGAGGAACTTTTCCTAAATTATCAAAAAATGATATAATCATAATGAAAATTTTTATAATAAATATTAACCTTCGAAACCAATCGTTGATTCAAGTTCGAGTCGTTGTAAATTATCAAATCGTTCTGGTTGATTGTTAGCAGTCGACATTGTTTGATGATGAAACTGACGAATTTATTACAACAAGACACTGTTTTTTATTAGGATTGAATTTGTCAGAATGTTGACAACCATTTTTATGTACAACTGCTTAGCAATGACCAAGAATATTATCATTAGAATATTTATTTCAGGCTATTGAAAGATAATAAGAATGAAAATAAACTAGATTATAATTTGTTAGATGTAGAAATATAAAAGTCAGTTTTGAAATTATCTATTTTGACGACTAGTGACCCCTATTGATGATTTGATGAACGAACAGTAAAGTAAGAATATAAGAAGCTCTAGTCTTTTACTTTATATGAAATACTATATACTATTTAGTTTCTTCTATAAACAACAACAAAAACAAGAGATCATCTCAAATTTCACAAAAAAGCAAGTAATTCACGATTCACCTGGTATCTTGTTGCTTCGAAAATCCTATCAATTTCGGTAAGTTTACGTTTGCTTGTTGCTGATAATGCTGAAATGGAACTCACTGTTGATGGTAAACGTGATAATTTATTTTCTTCTCTACATATTCAAATTCTTCGTCATGTGGTTCATTATTATCTGTAGAGGAATTTTTATTAATTAAAAACGAGCTGTCTTAGTAAAGCAAAGTTACTTTCAACTTCTACAACCTGTTGTGAAATGCAATAAATGGTACATCATATACAGACAATTTTAATATCTTTGTCGAAAAAGCAACGAAAAGATCGTCCTGCAAAACAAGATGACTGAGTGAAAATATCCTGTAGAATGCAGAGCAGGACGAAGAAAATCAGAATTTTTTTCATAAATGTCTACGTTTAATTATTTCAGCAAAATCTTTTGGTGAAAGTATTTTTGGATCTGAATATTTATTCAGAACGTAGACGCGCTTTTGAATTTAAAACAAGTCATCAATGAAGAAATAAGAAATATCCTTTTGTTTTCTATTGATACTAATCTTCGCATAAATCATGAATATATATTTATATTTATTAAACAGATTCAAGGTTTATCACCTAGTCTACTTTCTTTTGTACCTGGTCATGATGCGTTGAATCGTATTGAAGAATTAGAAAAGAAATTACATTTATTGAAACTTTACGACTCATTTTGTTTCTTTGTATCGACAGAAATTCATCCAAAAATATTATTTTTCATCGATACTTTTTTTTTACAATCTAAAATAATTGTTTTAGCAATGGATTCATAGTAAAGGACAAGATGTGAATTAAATAATAAATATGTTTCTTTTTTTCATGAAAATTGTTTTCAATAGGATATTTTTTGGGATGCTCTTCGATATTTAATTGCTTGATGTATCTATGGCGGACGACTTGATAATCTGTTAGTAGAAAATACATAGGAATCATTTTCAAATAATTATTGTTATTCAACATAGATTTGATCAACGTCTTTTATTATTGGTACTGATGCCTCAAGATACACCTGAAAGTACATCGAATGGAATAAACAACTTTCATCAGATGAAAAACCAATATGACTTAATTTACCTGATAATACTGTGAAAGTTCTATTCATTAGTCAAGGTAAAAGAAAATACAAAATTGTGAATCATTTTATTAAAACGTTAGATCTATTTTTTTTATTTGGGAGCTAATTTGTAGTTGATCTTTAAAAATGTGATGAAAGTGCACTAGCTATTGATAAGAGATTAAAACGTTTTATAAAGATATTATTTTACTTTGTTTATTTAAGACTTTGATGATAGCAAACATAATTTATCAACAGTAGGCTAATAATTTTCTGAAAAAGATCCATTATTTCGATGTGTTGAACGTCAAGTGAACTTTGGAGCTAATTTTCTCATTTAGTAGGGCAAGATCTTGCTGATGTACAATCTATATATGATGGAAGTAATGTTCTAAAACTAAATGCTTCCGTTGAATTTATAATTAAGAAAAATTGTTTAGTACGTATAAATGTTACTTGATGGATTATTTACACCAGGGGATCAAAACGTGTCTAATCGACAGCGTTTGTTATGCATGTAAAGCGTGAACCACAATTGACATGTCATGTGTCATATTCATAAGAAAAACATTTAAAAGATCTACTTTAAAGTACTGTCTTTGACTTCAATACAAACTTTAAGTTTAAACGAGTTATGAGAAACAGTATTGGAGATTTCTCCATAAACTCTGGCCATTTATGGCTGAAACTTACAGAGTACACTGAGTCTCATGACATGTATGTATGCTATAAATTTGGGGTTCAACAACAATAGTTTGAAGAATCAATCAAAAACATGATATACGTGGGGCACTACAAAAGTTTTTTTCACTAGCCTTTAGGATAAATATTCCGAGGACGATTTTAATTTATTTTTTCAAAGTACTGTCCTTCAGTATCAATGCATTTATGCATTCGAATAAACCAGTCTTCGAAACAGTTTTTAAAGTCTTCTTTCGTGAGACTGTCAATGGCTTGTTGTAAAGCAGTTAACATTTCGTTGCCGTCGTTAAACCGAATACCACGTAACTGATTCTTGAGCTTCGGGAATAAGAAGAAGTCACAAGGACTTAAANAATTAACAAACCTTATCTAATGTTTTCTTTAAAACACATTTATCTTTTTCTAAACGTAGTTTTGATCGTTCAGCATCACGTTTTTCAATATCAAGATTGCCTAATTGTCGTTGTAGGAGACTACTTTTTTCTTGCAAAGCTTGTTTATCAGCAGTTAAAATAGAAATTTTTTGAATTGCTTCTTGTTCACTTTCTTGACGTTGAACAAGAAGCTAGAAAATAAATATATTATAAATAGTTCGATTTGTTTTTGTTTTTCTTAGTTACATACTGTATTTGCATTACGTAATTGATTTTCTAATTCATGTCGTCTCATCTCAGAATCAGTAACTTCATTTTGAAGATGATGTACACGTTCAAGTAATTCATGATTTTGTTTTTTAAGTTCACTTATTTGTGAACTAAATAAAATAAAATAAAATAAAATATCGTTTTTGTTTTTGTTTTTAAATTTATATGTATTCGTTTTTACCGAGCTTGTTCAAGTTTTTCTTGTGCAACACGTCGTTCAGATTCACTACTTTGTAATGCATTTTGTATACTACCAAGTTTTTGTTGTAAATCAGCAGTTTGATAATTTGATTGTGATAATGTTTGATTAAGTGATTGTACACGTGTTTTTAAACTTGATTCACCTTCTTCAGCTTTAGCTAATGTTAATGAAAGACGATCAACACTTAATTGTAATGATTGACATTTATCTTCACGTTCCTGTTTTTTTTCAAAATGAAAGAAAATTTTATTTCAACGAAAAATCGAGAGCATTTCATTTTTTATTTTACTTGAATTTGTCTAATGAATGTGTCACAGCGTTCTTGGTGAACTTGAATTTCCGTATCTTTATCAGTTAATATCATATTTAAGCGTTGAATTTCACCTTCTAATGCTCGTTTATTCATTTCAAGTTCAGTTGCACGAGCTTCACTTTCATCTAATGTTCGTTTTAATAAACGTTTATCATCAGATAAACGTGATTCAGTTGATTTGGATACACCCATTTTTTCCTATTACAAAAAAAAACAAGAGACAATTTTCAATAACTTTCCAAGAAAGAGAAAAATCATACAAGAGTTTGTTTCTTGTCATTTTCCAAAGTTAATAATTGTCGTTCAAGTGCACTTATTTGATCTAACATTGTCTTACGTTCACGTTCACTTCGTCGTATTGTTTCTTCTTGCAATACCATGGCACTTTGGGCACCTTGTAAACGAGTATCAACACCTTTCTTATCTAAGAACCGAAAGAAAAATATATCGATTCAATGAAAATAATGTATAAGACCTTCTTCAGCTGATAAGAGTGTTTTCTGTAATTGACTAAATCGTTGTTCATTTCTTTGAAGATTTTCTTCAAGTTCTTTGGTTGTTCGTCGAAGTTGTGTAACTTCAACTTTAAAAAAAAATTAAATAATTCAATTCATATTTATTTTTTCTATTTCAGTATCTTACCAACACAATCATCTCGTTCACGTTCTGTTGTTATAAAATTTTGAACAAATTCTCTTAATGCTGTACGAATTTGTTCTGGATCAATATCAGCAACGTCAACAAATGTTGAACCTGGTGAACGTTCATCATCTAAACCTGGTGAATACGAACGATGATGTGGACTTCGTGACGTTCGACGTAAAATAGGTGATGCACGATTTTCATTACTATCAAAACCTTTTGTTGGTGATATTGGTCGACGACGAACATTTGGACTTGGTGAACGACTTCGAAGTCGTGTACCACTACCACTGCGTGGTCCATAGCCAATTGTACGACGTAAACTTGATACAATACTACCTAATTTATATTCAGCATCACGTTTGGCTCCTTCGACACTTAAATAGTAGAATATATTTCTTTGTTTTCTTTTTAATACAATTAATTGAAATTTTGTATTACCGTGCTAGTTGTGTATCAAGTGCACTTGCTCGTCCTTCAGCACCTGATAGTGCAATACGCAATTCAGAAATCATTTGATTAGCACCATCAAGTGCTAATTCAACATTTCGTCGTTCGTCAATTGCTTTACGTTCTATAAAGAAAATAACAAAGTAATTCTAAAAAACATTTAATTTATTTTTGATTTATTGATTTTACCGAGACGTCGAGCTTCTTCAACAGCTAATTTATAATCACGTTCTTTCATTCGTTGTTCATCTTCTAATTCAACATAATGTCGTTGTATATTAGCTAATTCTTTACGTAAAACTTCTCGTGATGCTTCAGCTTCAACAAATCGTTGTTTTTGTCCAAATACTTCACGACGCATTTCATCTTCACGTTGTTCATCTTGTCGTACACGATCAGCTAATTCTTCTAATTCTTTAGATTTCTTTTTTGTTTCACCATCAAGCATTTTAACATGACGACGTAATTCTTGTAATTCACGGCGAGCTTCTAATCGAGAACGTTCAACATCACGTAAATTATGACGTAAATCATTGATATCTTTTTGACATTGACATTTTTGTTCTTCGAGAACTAGAAGGAATTCAATTTTTTTCATAGATAAATATACATGCATGTATGGTAATAATAGTAGCCTGGGAAAATGTACTAAACCCACGGTATTCTGCTACTAGACTGTCACAGGAACTTTTGCATAATTTGTGATTTTTTTAGCAATTGACTACAAAATACTTCTTCATCTTTAACCTACTAATTTGTTGAATTTTTTTTATATAACGTCATAGAAACTAGGTAAGTACTCGGTAAGCACTCGTATATTAAGATAATTCTCAGAAGGGTGCCCAAAAAAGGTACCTTGCTGACAAATGACCCATTGTATGAATACGTTGAACTGAGTACATTCATTAGGGAGAGAAGCACATTATATAATGAATCATGTTTCCTAAGCTGATTTTCAGTTATAGTGTGCATCTGGTTGAATAAGCAGATTTTGAGAAAGTATCCCGAACGTATTATGTTTTGTTGCAATATCAAGAGTTCATAATACCAGTGTTGTTTCGACCATATTCTAAGCCACATATTTCTTAGTGGATAAAGAGAATTTACCAAGTATCTGTATGCGTTTTAGAAAGGTGCATCGACCTATTGTATTCAATATCAAAAATACTTATGGATAGAAAAATTCGTTCGTACCTATTCTTAAATATGCATTTACTTCGGATGCACAGGTCGATTAGCAATATCGACTTCTTATCATTGATAAAGATGAAATATATCATATCATTAGGTGTGAGACAACATAATCTTTCATGCTGTATATCTTTTAAAAAACTTCTAACGGGTTGATAGATTTCCACTCTTATCATGCGAAGGCTTTTTGCGAGTTGGAGAAGCTCTAGAAAAATGTTTGGAATACTTCTCAGAAGTTTCAATCCGTAAATATAAGAAAAACTTAGAGTAGATATTCCATTCATATGAAGTAATAGTTAAGTTCATTTTTAATTAAAGCTACAAACAAAAGTTTTCTTCTTTAATTCTATATAATATAAATCCTAAGAAAGAATTTTTCGCTTTTTATTCTATTATTTACCAACAATTCGTTGTTTAGCTTCTTCTAAATTTTGTTTTAAATCAATTTTTTCATTTTCCACAGTTTTTAATTTTGTACGTAAATCATCACTTGAACGTAATGATAAATCTTTATCACGTTGTTCATCTTGTAAATTACGTTTTAAATCTTGTATTTCTTTTCGTTGTATATTAGCATTTTCTTCAAATTCTCTAATACGTCGATTAGCTTCAATTAAATCACGTTTTAATTGATCACGATTATCTTCAGTTAATTTTAATTGAGTTTTTACTTCAGAATTTTCATGATTTTGTAATTGACTTTTTTGTCGTAATTGTTCAAGATCATCATGTAATGATTTAACATCACGATCATTAGCTATAGTTGAATCTTCATATTTGACATGAAATTTTTTTACTTCATCTTGTAATGATATTATCACTTGACGATCTTGTTCACGATGTAATGCTGCATCACGACGACATTTATCATATTCAACTTGTAAACGTAGTAAATCATCTTTTGTTAATGATAATTTTTCTGCTAAGGCATTACGTTCAGATTGAGCAATAGAAAGAAGCTAGAAAAACAAAATTTTTTATTCTTTCTATTTAAAACAATAAGCCGGAGGTTATTTGGCAATAATCTGTATATTAATCACAAAATCAAAAATAGGTGAAATACTGCCTTATGAGGAAACCTCTTCAAGCGTTTCCTTTCGGTTTCGATGATTTCTTTTTGCCTATAGATATTTCATACTGTTCTAATGAAAAACCTAAAAGGATTGAGTTCATATTGATTTCGAGGAGTCAAAAGCTATGAGTTATGACCAGAATTATGTGCTCCGTCCGAAAGTAAGGTCAGATGAGTGTCGTAAAACTAATGAGATGATCTTTTGAAAGGCTCACGAAAAAATTTTCCATAGAATTTTATGCATATATTAGCTTGTAGAGTAGAAACCACTCCACATAATGTATTGTTAGAGTTTTTCTACAAGTCACTTTAATTTTTGGAAAATCGACTTTTTCACCAGCAGACGTCTTGTGTAGGAAAAAGAACTTCTAAGGATTAAGAAAAAGCTTATTAGATCACTATTTAATTTAACTTTTTAGACTTTTGAAAAATTCATTCACTAATTTCGAACAAAAACTCAGATAAAATTTCTAAGTGTATTATCTTGAAAAGACTTTGTTCAAAACTTCTGAATTTTTTAATCGAAGCTAATCTAATTGACTTCTTTATACGCGCAAAGTTTCAGATCAAAATTCAAAAATACGAGTTGTTCGAAAAACTGAAGCTCCTAGAAAAAAAAATTCGATAGCTTAGTCAAAATCAGATCCTTGTGGACATTTCCTTGTTATCTGTTTTTAGCAATCAAAAGAAACACTAAAAGATAGATTACGAATTCTTATTTTTGAAGATTTATTATGAAATAAAAGAAAAACTAAAAAGTAAGAAGAAAATTGTTCGGTTAATGATTCAAGCTTAGCGCCTATAAGAAGGTAGAATCGACTTTTCAGTCTAGTACATTATTAGTCAACCATCACGTCTACATCGGTACTGTGGTAGGCATAGACTAGCCTATTATCTATATATCATATAACGGTTTCGGACCAATCTTAGGAACATTGGTATCTTACTTTTTGTTTTTCATTTTCAGCTTCAATTAATGATTGATCACGTTCTGTAATAGCATTAGCTAATTCATAATGTAAATCTTCTTTCTCTCTTTCATATCGGTGCGTTGAATCATCTTTTTCTTTTGTTAATAATCGAATAGTTTCTTCACGTGCTGTTTCTAATTCATGACGAAGTTTTTCACGTTCACGTGTCATACGTTCAACATCATCTTCATGAGCTTGATGATGTTGTTGAACAGTTGTTTCTTTATCTTTTTCTAATTGTACTAAACGTTGATGCAATTGATCTCGTGTACGAGCAGATTTTTCAATTTCAGCATTTAATTCAACATGAAGTCGTTGTATTTCACCTTGAAGTTGTTCTTTGCGTAACAGTAATTCTTGATTTTCACCTTCGAGTTGCTGCTTTTTAACTTCAAGTTGACTGATTGTACTTTGAGCTTCATAGAGACTTGTTTCAAGAGCTTCTTTGCTAAAAAGAAAAAAGTGAAATTTTATTTAGAAAAAAAGAAAAAGAATCGGCTTCAACATACTCAGCACGTAATGCACTAATTGTCTAGAAAAGAAAAAAGAAGTTTTTATTTTTTTATTTTAAATAAAAGAACTTTTTTTTTTATTATTTACTGAATTTAATGTTTGATTGTCTCGTTCAGTACCAGTAAGATCAACAACAAGATTACCACGTTCTTTAGTTAATTCTTCTTTTTCTTTATTTAAACGTAAGTTATGTTCGCTAAGTCGTTCAACATCTTTTTTAGCAGCAATTAAATCTTCAGCTAAAGTATTTTTTAATCGAGTCATCTAAGTAAAAAAATATTTAAATTTACTTTTTTTTTTCCCTAAAGTATAGTTTTTACCTGTTGAAATTGTTCGATGATTTCAGCTTTATCTTTATTGACGATACTCAATTCTTGTTCGATTTGTTGACGACTAACTTCAGTTAATTGAAGACGATGAATAAATGCTAAAAAGAAAAATATATTTCATCTACTAATCATATCGAGCAATAATAAAAAACAATTGATCGATGATTAGCTTTCTTATTTTTGTTGGCGACATAGATTGCTGCCAAGCAGTAGACTCAATAGTTCGATATCTTCCCTCCAATTAATCCTAGCTTTAGTTCTGGAGAGAAGGTCAGCCTACTATCGAACCGGTGAATAGTCATTCCATGACTGTTGGAACTGAGGTTTGTGCATAGTATATTAGGTCCAGAAGGAGATTTCGATGATACTAGTAAAAACCGAAAAGAGTTCATCCCCATGAGTTTTGGAAGCTGAGTTAGGACCATTTTACTGAATTTTCGACCCAAGTTTTGATATTTACCTAAAAATCAAATTCCAGAGTTTTGATACAAAATTTTGGCTATGGATGCGTCGAATAATTCTTAGAATCTTCTCAAAATCAAAATACGTATCTATGAGCAAAAATTTTAGATCGAAATTCTGCACCCAAAACCGATAAGGTCGAATTCTTTTAGGCTTTTTCTAGTCTCACCGAGACCTGCCTGTGAGTCCAATATGAGTTCAAACGGCACGTATTAGTCATAGCAGCCAATAAAAATCAAGTTATTATCAACATCATTTTCCACTTTCGATACACGTATACAGTCCTTAGTTTGTATCTTGGAATAGGTTAAATTCAACATTATTGTACAGCACTGAATTCTGTACAAAAATAAGATATTACAATAAGAATACAAAGCTTTTAAATCTATCATGCAAAAGTAAATATCACATTTTGTCGAGTAAACTAAGCCATTAAAATAGGTTTCAATCAGAAAACAAAATAGTATTCTGTAAAATCCCTATTTGAAGCAATCTGATGATAGTTGTTCAATCTTATCTCAGAAGGAAATTCTGAACACATATTCAGAGAGAACGAAAAACTCTGATTCTATATTAACTACTTTGGTCTCTAATCAACTGCTGAAAAAAAGTTAAAAATTTATTTCGAATAAAACTTTCTTTTCTAGAATTTTCACTTACTATCTCGTTCATTTTCAACATCGATTTTTTCTTGTTCAACTTTAACGAGTTCCTAAGAATATAAAACATATACTTTACTTTTGTATAATTGAATCAATCAAAAAATACCTGACGAAGTGTTGATTTATCTAATTCAACATCAGATTTTTCATGATGAATAGAATTCTTTTCTTGTTCGACCTAAATACAAAGTTTTAATATGAATATAATATGTTTGATTGAATTTTACATACCAAAAGAATTATTTTATTTAATTCAATTTTATCTTGAGCAAGTCCTTCATTGAGTGCTTGAACTTTACAAAGAAGATCTCTTAAAGCTGCACTTTCACTACGTTCTTTACTAAAATCAAGTTCAACTTCAGCTCGATAAGCTTCTGAACGTGAAAGTGCATCAGCTAACGAAAAAAAAGAAAGTCGTAAAATATTTATAGTCTCTTTTCATTTTTAAAATAATCAACTTACTTAGAACGTGTTTTTCTTGTGTTAAAACATCTTTAGTTAATTTTTCTTTATGATATTGTTCACGTAATTCTGTTACATCATTTTTCAATTGTGATATTTTACTTTCAAGATTTTCAATAACTTTAATACAACGTTCATTTTCTTTAACTTGTCGAATTTTATCTTTTTGTAAATCGTCTTTTTCTTCTCCAAGTATATCACGTTGACGTTGCAATTCTGTATTTGCTTGTTGTAAACGTTCACAATCACCACGTAAAGAATCAATTTGAGAATTAAGTGTCTTTGAAAAAAAAAACAATTATTTTTAAACTATTGCTAATCATAGGAAGATTTTTGTATTTTATCTATTTTAGGACACATGTCTTCACTATCAGTTCTACAGAAAGGCAATAAAAAAGTGAAGCATTCGATGCATGAGAAAACTTCCCTCTAAGAATCGATCTTTTTTATAAATAAGTTTTGCAATTCATTGACTGTTCTTGCACTTATGTCTATTAGACATCTGTTAGATCCACGTGTTTGTGGATCCCTATTTATTGACTTCTCTCAGAAACCAAGTCAACATACAGTTATTTTTTGTTAGTCACTTTCTCATTTAAGGAATTTACAAAAATGTGAACCCGGATCCGATACTGAATATCCATAATGATATCTAGGATCAGTATAGACAACATTTTGCTTCTGTCGTCATAGCGATGTATCAGCTTCGATTTAAAACAGCCTGGAAAATATATTATGGAATCATTTTAATGCTCTTTTGCAGTATTATCTGAAAAACACCCTTTAGATTTTCTACTATGGTCATAGAATCTAATTGATGCAGTGCACGTTCGCGTGAGCTACATATGAAGAGATCTTTCTACCATTGTTTTTATCTAAATTGATTCTTCGCACACAATCACACTCATTTAAGTTAACTTGGAATTAACATACATTTCACTACAAACGACTATTCAAACCTCAATATAAGCAACTGACTAAGATAAATTTGACAAAAAAAAGGTTAATTTCCTTTATTTAGCTATTGAGAAGGTTAAATGTTGTCAGTGACAAGAGTACTATTAGACATTGTATCAAGATGTTAGGGGATGTTGACTATATCTTCTTACCAACGATTGTCTTCCTTTTTTCACAGGATCCTATCTACTTTGTTCGTATTCTATATGTGTAGGATAAGTGAAATAAACTCTTTTACTAATGTTGTATGAAGAAAAACGAATTGAAACTAAGAATTGTTGGCAAGACTACTAATGGTTCTTCTAATGTGTTGAGTACTTCAATTCATATATATTATAACGAGATGTTATTGACATACGGTCTGTCGAGGAAGTACATTGGGTATCCGTGTATACATTACGTGAAAAAAATGAAAGTAAATATATTTCAAGACATGCTCTATCTATTGGCATAAAAGTTTTTCTTTGTACAGAGAAAAATCTTAATGAAAATAGTTAATTGTGAAAGTTTCAAATCATTTTGTTCTTCCTACATCAAGATACGACTATGGTAAAACGATGCGCATAGACACCGACTGATTCTGTTGTTCTTATTTTCGAGTAAAAGCAATCTCGTTAAGGTCTCTATCATTAAAAATTTTGAATTTGAAATATCTCTAGATGTTCAACACTGCTTTCACATCATGTTTTACAAAATCTAAAACTTACCATACGAATTTTTTCCATATTCGTACGTTCATGATGTGATGTTTCAAGTGCTGTTTTTGAACGATCACGTTCATGTGCTGTATCATCAAATTGTCTTCGTAATTCATCAATTTGTAATTTATAACTTGTTGCTTGCTGTTCGAAATGACGTCGTTCAGCGTCACTTTGATTTAATTGATCTTTTAATTGTTGAACTGTATCACGTGAACTCGATAATTTCGTTTGCAAATCATGAATCTTAGAAATTTTAAATAAGAAGAATTTGTTTTTAGAGAAAATAAAAAATGCAAATTAATTTACTTGAACTTGACGTTTATTTAATGCAGCATGAACAGCACTAAATGTACTATCAGCAAATGATGGTGAAACATTTCGTGAACGTGACAAAGATGTTTGACGTTGTGGTGAAATAGATCGAGGTGAACGAAGACTAAAAGTAAATTTTTTTTGCATATTGTTTTATATATTCATAAGAATCTCGGTTAAGAACAAAAATTTAAAACTTTAAAATTCGTAATGTACAAATACTTGACAAGTTTTAAACAAAGAATATTGAGATATCAGATTTCAATTAGAAGAAAGAGTCAAGTGAATCAAGACTATCGATAATAATGAATTTTAGTAGATCTCAAAATTTGAAGAAGAATCTGATGGAAAGTAACTTTTATTAGAGTGTGTTGATGATATGAATCGACAAGTAGACGATGAAAAATACTCAATGTTTTGAATTATTATGTATGAGACATTACTACCGATATTATACAATAGAATAAAGTTTAAAACTATAGTCCTTCTATTGATGAAATAAGAAAAGAAATTTATTATGTATCGAAAATGATTTCGGTCGTAATGTCAAACATTGTCTATTTTTAAAACAAAAGGTACAGTTATAAAATAACGTTTTCTTTGTGAATTGTAGGGCTTTTTTTTTCGTTGCATCATATGACATATTTTGTTTTTTTAAATAAAACCTACTAGGTGATGAAAAAATGAAATACAAAAAGTAACCATTCACTTTATGATTCACCCATTACTTCAGACATGTCATGCAAGAGAAAAATTCTATACATGATCGTGTTGATGTTCGTCTTTATTGAAAGTCATCAAAGAATAAGTATTCCTTATCTTAAGACATCCCTATGATCGATGTCAGATTTCGTTAGAGAAATGTTTTTGAAACCCATCAGAAGTAGCATTGACTTATTTTTCATTCTTTTTGAATGCCCACATTTGGAAGAAAAGGGTGTGATTGCCTTCGGCGTCTATCTTAAAATGCATTGCTGCATGACGTCTTTATAACTAAATTTCATTTATTTGACAGCGAAATTATTTCTTCATTGAAAAACAAAATCATTAAATGTCCTTAAAAAACATAATTCAATCGAAATGTTGTTTTTTTCATTAGTTGTAGATGCATATTTAAAAAAGAATTTATGTACTTACCTTATAATAATTCATAAAAAAAAAGAACAGAAAAAGCACTTATTTTGAATTGCAAATGAAACAAAATTAGTCTTGTCTGACTTGAAACAAACATAAATGATTTTTATAAAATAAATATTTCAGTATTTTTCTTTCTCGATATTGAAAAATAAATATTAAATTTTTGTCAATCACACATACCTGAACGAAGCAAAAACTAAGCATAAAACAAAGTCACTAACATCTACGGATCATAAAAATTCTTTAAAAAGTGACTTTTTATTTATTCTTTCATAAAGTCGATCACTATTTCAAGGTTAATTCGAGTTGTTATTATATTTTGTTTGAAGGTAGAAAGCCTTGACGAAACGCCATTTTATAACATGACACTTCTTTTTTTTTTCTCTTGAAACTTTTTTTTTCTCTTGTCTATTTAAATAAACTAATAGAAACCGTTGATTACATGTTCAATGTATATTTTTTTATTGATGACAAGAAAAATAAATGTTCTTACTAATAAACTTGACTAATAAAATTATGTTTTTATCTTAAATTTATATTTGTTATGTCAAACTTGTTGAGAAATATAAATATAAAATTTAAATTAAAAATAACATACCGACCATAAGCACGATCAGGTGATTCAAATCGATCGGCACCTCGTAATGGTGATACACGACGAGGTGATGTACGTCCTCCATCATCAATATTATATGGATCATCTTCATCATTAAGTATAGCCTGAGCCATATCTCGCAATCGTTGATGAACCCGTTCTTTATCAGCACTGATATCTCGTGTACGTGTTTCCATAGCCGAAGAAGATATTTCCTATAATTATGGTATTGAAATAGCTTGAATATAGATTTATAAACATAAAGAAACGGACATAATACAAATGTAAATAACAAAGAAGGAATGTATGTATATATGTGAGTGGTTAAAAAAACAATAAATGATAGAGCAAGTATTTCTCTAGTAATTTTCTTTTAAACACTTGATGAGAAACTTCCGTTGCTGATCATATACGGAAGAAGAATGAGAAAACTTTTAATTATAACAATTATATTTATTTCTTCATACCTGTGTTCGTCGATACATTACGATAATGGTCAAACAGGAACCGCAAACCAAATCAACAATGCTGATGAATGAATGAAAACGAAATGCGAGAAGAAGAAGAAGAAAAGAGAAGCGTTAATGCTGAAGGTGGTGGTACTTATGCACACCGCAAGACGACGATGAAGAGAATTTTTTTTCTCTTTTTCTCTCGATAAAATATTTTCAATAAAAAAAAAAAAAAAGAAAGAATGCCAAACAGCAACAGCATCTTATTTCATTTCTGACTTCTTCCTTTGCTCCTAACTACTTGTTGGGGCTTCATTCAAATCAAATAAGCAAGATTTGTCAAAATAGAAATTTGAGCAAATTTTGTAAACAACTTCTGACGAGCCTGTTTGCTTTTAATGTAGATGCACAGTTGTTAAACTAATGTCTGCGTCTCATATTCAATCTTAACTAATGTTCAAGGCCGTATAGTAGTAGACAGGTGGCGGCGGTAGTATTTTTCTTCAATTACAACCGTCTGCTAATATTATCACTAGTTTTCAGTACACGAATACTAATGATCAATATTTTTACTTCTACTCATTAGTATCGTTCTCATTTTCTAATTTGATTATCTATTTCGTTATCATAAAAAAGAAAAGAAACGTTACAATATATTTTAAAATTTGACCTCGAATCATATGGGTTACTCAGTTCTTGAAAACCGAATATTTAATGATATATGCAAGGCAAATAAAAAACTTCTAGTGATGAAATTGTAAATTATGTTTGCAGACTCACCCTTCCAACCGCACTACGATTCAGTATTTCGACAATAGTGCACCGCAAACAACAAGTGATCGGCAACAACTAACAGCACTACTGATGGTTGTTGTTTGATCTTTCTCTCCAGCTACTGTCGGCAACACCACCACTGTAGAGTAAACAATTGTGGCCTCAACTGTGTAATTTATTAATGGGCTTCTTTTATCAAAATACATTTTCTTCTTTGTCAATTTCACTTTTTCTCTCGATTCGTTGCCTTTCTCGTTTAAATTTATTGATGTATATAGTTTGATGAGAATACAACAATGTCAATAAACAGGGAACGTAAGAAAGAAAACGAAGTATGTGATTGCAGACACAGTCAATTGCACTTTCTAGCAATGAATGTTGTTTTTGATGTGTGATAAATACGAATGAAAATTAAAATTCGAAACTACTATACGACAAAACGACATTAGCTTAATCATAATAAGTGCCTGTTGAAATATGTGATGTATGTCTTTCTTTTTTCTTTTTTGCAAAAATCAAAGTTGGTATATATGTTGTGTCTTAGACTTTTCTCAATATTAATTTCATAAAAGAAAAAAAAAAAAAAAAAAAAAAAAAGAGATGTCTATCATTTTATTGTTAAGTCAAATACAGAAATTTGTTTTTCACATGTCTGATCAAAATTAATATTGGTAAAATAGATTCTTTTTTTTCGTATTAGAATTCTTCTTTAAAATGAAATCATATACAAGGTCGAACAATAGTATCAAATTTATTTTAATTACACATTATAACAAGAAAATGTATTAGTAAATTTTTAGAAGAATAAAGAACATTATCAGGTTTCATTTTAAAATTATAAAATTTCAAAAGCTTCTCACGAATGTAACGATGAAGTAAAATAGGTTCTTTTTTCTCAATGACAGTAGACTTACCGTTGTTTGATTGGCACGCGTATGGCTTGTGATAGTATTCTCTTTTTCAGTTAATTTCATACGTAATTTTTCATTGATTTGTGATAATTCTTGAAATCTAAATTTAACAAAAATGAATGATTTTTAAACAAGAGAATAAATATATATAAACCGTTGTTGTAAATCAGCTATTTCTCGTGTTTTTTCACGAATTTGACTTTCTAAATTTGTTCGATCACTACGTTCACGATCACTAGTAGCCTTTCAAATTTATGTATTTATAAAAAAAACAAGAAATCTTTCATTATTAGTTTATAATTTACTTGTCCTTGAATCTCAGCCGTTTTAGTTGCAGTTAAAAATCCAAAACAAGCACTTGTTAATGATCGACCTGTTTGAGAAAGATCATTTCTCACACGTGTTAAATCACGTTCAGTTATGCCTTTAAGTTCAGTAAATTGTTTACGAAATGAAACAATATCACGCCATAAATCATATATAAGATTATGTTCATTATTATAATATTGATTGAATATCTATAGAAATTTATATATCATATATAAAATCTGAACAAAAAGAAATTTAAGAAAACTAACTCGTTCTTCTTGTTTCCAATCTCGTGTTTTTTGTGTTAATTCTTCACGTACTTGTTGAAGTTCATTGGTAAGATGACGCAAATCTCCTGACAATTGCTGATTAGCTAAATGAGCTTGATCAAGTTGTTCTCTTAACATTGTATTTATTTGCGCTAGATTGGATGATCTTGAATAGATAGAATAAAAAAGACATCAAATAATGTCAAATATTTAATAAATAGAAGTGTTCCGAGGTCTCTAGAGTGAGGCCCGGAGGGGGGTCGATGACTCTCAGAAGATTGATTGGAAGATTTTTTTACTACGTGTTTTTTCTTTTGGAAATAGGTGAGCAAAAAACAATAAAACAATAAAACACTGAAGGAAAACAAAAAATTTTTCAAGATTGAAGAGGGGTGACACCTTCGACCTTTTCTCGCTCGAGACATCACTGTTAATAAAATTGACTTATTGATCAAAAGTTATCTATGGAACATCTCAGAATATAATAACTTAAAATATTCAAATTACTGATCGTGAAACAGATATCTGTTTATCATAGTAGGAAATCATTCTTAATGTTCCACTAAAGAATTCAACATTCATAAACAATATTTTTATCTGAATTAGACTAAGGACTAAATCTAATTAGTATTGTTCAATATGAAATGTTGAATCTCTTGTGACTAATTTATGTTTTATTGATATAATTCACGACTTTCGATCCTATCTTTTACTATATTTAATCTTGAAATAGTTCAGAATCCTATCACATTTTGTATTAATTTATTAATACTTATAACAGAGAAGTAGAACCGATCTAAAATTCAGGGTGACACTGGACAAAACGAGTTGTCGCATTATTCCTTCTATGTAGATAGGAATATTTGACATAGTCAGCTTTTAACAAAGTTTTTTTTACATATCCTCTATGCAATATATAAAATACAATGGTAACGACTGGTCTCATGTCTGGTTTATACAATGTTTTCGCTTACTTTTGTTTCTCTTCTTCGAGTGTAATAACTGCAGTATCTTGCTCTTCATCATTTTGATTAATACGAGAATCATAAATAAATTTAGATGTTGATGAAGATTGTACATTATTATTTGTCTATATTAAATATTTCTTTTTTTTGTCTAGAAGTTTATCTATTTATATAGACTTACGGTTAGTCGAATACGATCGATATCAAGTTTTTGTTGTTCAGTCAATAATTCAAGTTCTGAACATCGTTTTCTGTATTGTAAAACCTTGCAACAAGAAAAAAATTGCTTGGGTTTTTTCATTTCTGTCGACAAAAGAATAAAACTATTCATTTAAATACTTTTTGTTGTAGCTTTTGTACGAGTTGCGCTTGTTTTAGTTGTCCTTCTTGATAATTAGATAGTTTTCGTTTATAATTTTGATGTTCTTCTTCAAGTTTTCGTCTTAAATCAATATTTTGTTGAACAAGAAGACATCGTTCAGGTTCAAAACTACTACTATCTGATGATATATCAACACCTTGGGCACGTAATGATTGTTCAAGCTATGAAAAACAAGAGAAAAAAAAACAAGGTTTGCAAGAATCCATATGGAAATATTTTCAGATTTGCATATATTCAATGTTAAATTTAAAGGCAAAAAAACAAAATTATTCCTTCATGTTTGCGAACTATTGAAAATTAATAAGTATAGTCGAAATTTTGATTTTTTTTTTCTTCGTCTTTTGTACAATGTCTTCAACAAATAACCAGAGTCTAATCATTAAAACAAAAAAACTTACTCGATCCGATAATGCATTATAACGCATACTTAATTCATCTTTTTCAGCTCGTGTTAAATTTAATATAGTTTCAACTCGATTTAATTCATCGTTTAAGTATCGATTTTCTTCAGCAAGTTGAGTCGGATTGGGTGTACTCATAATATTTCGACTTGATGTAAGACTTAAAATTGTAAATGGCGATCGTGATCGTATTAATGGTGGTGTATGAATACGATTTACAAATATATCACGTGTTGGTTCACGAACTAAAGCATTTCGATTATCAGCATTTTCATCACAATCCGAAAGTATTTCATCGAAACGCTAGAGATGAAAAAAAAATATGTCCGTTTTAATCAGAAGAAATTTCGATGAGGAAAAACTATAGACTAAAATGCACAATACGTACAATTGAGACATCAAGACTATTGTTATCTACCATATTGCAGATAATAAATAAGAATCAATAAAAAGAAACAAAATGTGTTGTTCTAACTCGAGTGATCGTTTTACACAACAAATAAATTCACTCGTGTATATCTACGTAAATTGATAATATTCCTATGCTTGTTAATATGACAATATAGTAGTAACAAAAAAGTCTCAACTGCTGACAATGATTACAATGTTATTGAAGAAGGGAAGAACAGAAAAAGAGACATAACGAAAAAAGAAAGGTTTTTTTTTCACTTTTTCTTGTTTGTTTATAATCGTGTATTGGATCATGAAATGCTATGTTTCTTTGTCAGCCTCTCAAAATTTTTTACGCATTCTTCCATGTTATAAGAGGAATCTGAACAAATGTTTGATTGATTCAAGTAAATCTAAAGTTGTTGAGAAATGTATGACAGAAATTTTATTTTTATAGGGAACAAAAAAAGATACTTCACTACGCTTGAAACTATTGTGGTTTTTGTCGGTAGTGAAATTATTCGTGTGAAAGAAAAAGTAAAAAAAGACAATAGACATTTAGTAGAAATAATTATAAAGATTGAATGATTGTTTTCAATTACCTGAGTACTTTTTCGTAATTGGTATGATGAAATACTCATCTAACTTGTTTTGTAAAGTTAAGTTAAATGGTAATTCTTTCTTTTCGGTTTTTTTTTTGTATTTAAATGAGACTATAAAGAGCAAATTTACTTTCTTTTCCTTTTCTTGTTGCTGTTAGTGAAGTACAATCGATTAATTCTAGTTAAAAGAACTCTCATATGTTTACCTAACATGCTCGTTAAATTACTTTAAATTTTCAGTCGCATGCCTTTGTACATATTACTCACTGTGCTTCCTTCTTCAAGAAAAAAAAATCAAAGTGTTTTTATTTCAACATTTTAAGATATAAATTAGATGCAAAAGAAAAGAGCTAATCTCAAAAGGGTCACATCCACTTCACTGATAAAATAAAAAAATGTTTATGAATCATATTAACAAATTACGTTGTACGTAAAAAAAAAATTGCTCTGAATATTCATTCAAAGCTGATTCGTCTTTTTTCTTTGTTATTTCAAGGTTTTGTAATTTCATTCATCGACCTTTTTTTCTTTCTTTGTCTATTCAATGTTTCTTCAAATATGAAAGACAAACAAGACATATTTAAATCAAATATATTTCTTCGATCGATAAAGTGCGACTGCTTACTCGAAAATCTATGGTTCCTCTTATATATATATATATAGATAAGGAAAAGAAATGGGAACTTGGTAGCGGACTTTTTTCGCTCGTTGCGATTGTTTCTCTGACAAAAAAAGAAAACAAGAAATGATTATGTTATTTTGTTGACGAATAAGAAAAATAAGTTTTGATGTTGCAATAAATTATTCCTTCCGGACAATGTCAGTTTTGTTCGGAAGCCGATAACAATAGACAAAAAACGGAAATGTAAGATTATGACATAATATATTTATATGTAAAAACTATTTTTAATGAGGCTTCCTTTTCTTTTGAAAGGTTAAATAGAACTTTGTATGTTCGATTTTTACATCAAGGACAATATTATAATCGAGTTTTTGTTACTTACACTATATATATATGTATATATTTATATACGATTACCAAATATACAATATTAATTAAATCTAAAAATATGGTACATATAATTCTTTGACTAAGAAAAGACATATTGTAAAAAAGGATTTATTTTAGATGTAAAATAGAAGTAAATTTTCAAATTGAACAAATGCCTAGAGGATTCTTTTTGTTTCAACACTCAACAAATGACAACACTAAGCGCAGATTACTGAATGAAAATGTACTCGCCATGAACATTCGTTCAATTCTATTCGTTGCTAAGTGATAGACAAGTACTAATATTACAGAGGATCAGTACTAGAAATTCGATAATAATATTCTACTAATAGAGCCATTCTACATTTGTGAAAGGCATTTTCAAATTCTTCGATCATGAAGACTTTTCCTGTGAACAATATTATGATTGATACATTCTTCCGTAATTGAACATAAAATATAATGTCATATTCGTACTAAAAATTGATTTTTAAATATAATCTAATTTTTATTTATTTTCGAAAATTTAATAATTAAACATTATTATGATTTTATTTAAAAATTAAATCAAAAAAGATTTGTTCTTTATTCAGGTATTAGTGTAAATTAGCCCCATCTATAATTAATCTCGAATATTCTTCTTAAAACCTAACCAAAATTTATTCAAAATCATTTATAAATTTCAATGAAATAGAAATTTAATATTTCTTAACATAAATTATGTTGTTTAAAATCTTTCGAGAAAATGAACCATTCAGTACATTTCATTTCTTAGTCAGTTAAGTTAGTTTAACGTCGGAATTGCCTAATAACTTTCGCACGTTGTTGTCTTATGTATTCGATAATATATATTTTTTGTCTAGATTAAAATCATCGTCTCATATAATTTACTGCAAAATGGCATCATCGCAGTATAATTTTAAGAAAATAGTTACAATTCCAACAGCACAAGTGCGTTCTTTGACCTTTATAAAAAAAAAAAAAGAAAGAAAACTTAATTATATTTTTTTGTATCATTAAATTTAGGATTTCATTGATATTATTCTTTCGAAAACTCAACGTAAAACACCAACTGTTGTTCATAAACAATATAAAATAGCTCGAATTCGTAATTTTTATTTACGAAAAATAAAATTTACTCAACAAAGTTTTCATGATAAACTTCAACTTATTCTTACTGAATTTCCTAAACTTGAGGTAAATTATTAATTTGTTATGTGTTGTTTTTTCTTGTCTTTATTATCAAAGAAAATTATTTTCTTCAATAGGAAATTCATCCATTCTATGCTGATTTAATGAATGTTTTATACGACAAAAATCATTATAAATTAGCTCTTGGTCAATTAAATATCGCTAAAAATTTAATTGATAAGTAAGAATAATAATTCTCGAATTGAATTTTTTACTTCGTTTTTTAATTAGTGTGGCAAAAGATTATGCACGAATGATGAAATTTGCTGATTCACTCTATCGATGCAAATGTTTAAAACGAGCAGCATTAGGAAGGTTAGTTTGTCTATTCTTTTTATCAATAAAAATTTTTTTTTTTGTTTTTAGAATGGCAACAATTGTTAAACGTCAATCACAAAGTTTACAATATCTTGAACAAGTTCGTCAACATTTATCACGTTTACCATCTATTGATCCAAATACACGTACACTTTTAATATGTGGTTATCCAAATGTTGGTAAATCAAGTTTTCTTAATAAAATAACACGTGCTGATGTTGAAGTACAACCGTATGCATTTACAACAAAATCACTATATGTTGGTCATACGGATTATAAATACTTACGTTGGCAAGTTGTTGATACACCTGGTATTCTTGATCATTCATTAGGTAGAAAATTTTATTTTTTAGAAAAAAAAAAAACATATTTCGAATTTCAATGTTTTATAGAGGATCGAAATACAATTGAAATGCAAGCTATTACTGCATTAGCACATCTTCGTGCAGCTATTCTTTATGTTATGGATATTTCAGAAACATGTGGTTATACACTTGAAGAACAAGTATGTGAATTTAAGTTAGCCATTGAAATGAGAATTGAATACGATATATAATTGATTCTTAGAATTTTACAATTCAAATCAATATAAACAGAAATTAAGAATGATTAAAAAGGTTTTTGGAGAAAAATCGATTATCAAATTTTCAATGAGTAAACTTCATGAGTTTTTTTTTGTCTAGTCTAAATATTTTCATGATGATAAATAAGGCTCGATCTGAAACTCCAATATCGTGTTCGTGTTAATAAAAAAATAATTGAAATATTTATTATTTTCTACTTTTAGCTCAATCTATTTAACAATATTAAAGTATTATTTACAAATAAACCATTATTAATTGTTCTCAATAAAATCGATATTAAACGACTTGATGAATTATCTGAAGAGAAAAGAGTAATTTTGTTTTTTAATAATTAATTTCTTTCTTAATCTTAGCTTTTTATTTATTCAGGCTGTATTTGAACAATTTCGTAAAGATGATATTCGAATTATAGAGATGAGTGCATTTTCTGAAGAAGGTGTCATCGAAGTTCGAAATGAAGTAATTCATTTTTAAACAAAAAAAATAATAACTAAGAAAATTTTTTTGTTTTTTTTTTTCCTCTTAAAGGCTTGTGATCGTTTATTAGCACATCGTGTTGATATTAAATTAAAAAGTCGTAAAGTAAATGATGTACTTAATCGTTTACATGTAGCACAACCACAAAAACGTGATGAACGTGTACGTGCACCATATATACCTGAAGGTGTTATACAACGTTTAGAATCTATGCAAGTTGCAAATAATGATCAAAGTGAACCAAAAAAAAAGAAAACTGAACGTGATTTAGAAACTGAATTAGAAGAAGATTATCATTTAGATTTACGTAAAACATGGTCATTAGAAAATAATGATGAATGTTATGATATTTTACCTGAAATATATCGTAATAAAAATGTTGCTGATTTTATTGATCCAGATATAATGACAAAATTAGAAGATTTAGAACGTGAAGAAGAAGCACGTGATGAAGCAGGATTTTATGATATGGATGAAAGTGAAGATGACGAAGAAACAACAGCTATTAGAAAATTAGCAAAAAAAATTCGTTATAAACGTCAAGTTATTATTGGTGAAGCACGATCGAAAAAACAAGCTAGAAGAACACCATCTGTACCAAGACCAAAACGAACTGTTGCTCGAGAACATTTAGAAAATACAATGGATGAATTAGGAATTGATATGGATAATAAAGAAGATGTAAGAAATATATTTTCTTTTTATATGATTAAAGAATGGGTAGAGAGAGAGAGGGCCAGAGGACATTAGAATCATTGTTGAACTATCTTTAATATTCCTCCAATCATAAATTATCTAATGTGGAATTTCGATATCGAATCGTTTAGTAATAAAATAAAGTGATTTTTGAAGAGTCTAAACATTCGTTTTGCTCAAAACAAGAATATTCACTTTTGTACGATAACTAAATGATTTACGCATATATCTTTGAGACATGATATCTAGTCTGTGACGGAAGAGGGATGCATTGCTAAGACGTCGGTAATGGAGACAAAACTACAATTTTAATGAAAACTAATAACATGTTTGAAGTCAGCGCCGAAAATTTAGTCGACTGATATGTATTTCGAAGATTTTTCTCGACAAATTTAGCTGAACTCCCCCTCAGGATTCAGCCAAAAAAAAATGAATTTAACCAAAACACAACTTTTATTGTTTATCTATCTTCTTATAATATTTGACAAGCTTAGAACATCTTTTCATTGTTCAAAAATAGGCTTATTTTTTAACCTGAAAACTTGGCATTAGGTAGTACATAATTGAAGGAAAATTAAGGGTGACTCTATCTTTTATTTTTTAATTGAATCTTTTGTTTTTTTCTTTCAGTCACATTATGTTGCTAAAATGCATGAAACACGTAGTCGTTCATTAAGTCGACCTGAAGTAAAACGTAAACGTGAAGATTCGGAAGGAAATGTACGTAGTAGTTCAAAAGTACCTCGTGATAAATCTGGTGTACGAGATGTAACAATGGCTAAGAAAGCAAGAAAAATCAATAAAGTTAGTCAACGTAAAATGAATTTGGGTGCTAAAACTGGAGAAGCCGATAGAAGAATATTTATTAAAAAACCCAAACATTTATGTAAGTTATGAATTTTATAATAATTAAAAATTTTTATATTTATTTTTCTTTCTTTTTATAGTTTCCGGCAAACGATCAACTGGCAAAACAGATCGACGATAGTCTTTGTTTTCTATTGTTTATTGTTATGTTTTACGGAATAAATAAAGATAAAAATAAAACACTTTTTACAAACGAAAAAAAAAAACAAACAAACAAACGTTGTTTTTCTATCATCAACTCTTCTAGATAGATAAAGAAGAATGGCTCAACAAAAATCAATTACATTTTTCTTTAAAAAAAAACGTGAAATATCGGATGTAGACGAAAATGATGATGTAAAGGAGGTAAATATATCAGTCTTAAATAAATCAACTGTTCAACGTTGGAAATCATTCTAATGTTTCTTAGGAAAAAAAAAACATGAACTTCAGATCGGTTTAATTACGAAAATTTTTGTTTGCTTTTGGGATGGTATGGAAGAACTTGTAGTCGGATTCATAGACCCGCACGTTTCGAAAGTATGAAATTGTTTCTTCCAGTCTATCTAGAATTCTGTGATGGCACAACATTGTATGGATATGCGCTAAAGCCTGAAATTATCCTACGGATCCCTGGTAACTCAAGTTCGACTTTTTGGCTTATCAAGGAACATAATTAAACGTAGGACGCTGTTCGACTTCATATTATGGCTATGAGCAGATCTCTGTAAGACTAAGAAAGCTTCAAGCGATTGGGATGCATGACCGAATGATGAAGAGTTAGGACTGTTTTAGTAGATTTTTTATTGAGGTCCAGACCTTTCGGAAAAATCGAGAATGAAGAGTTTCGAGTTGAAATTTTATTTATAGGTGCGTTCGATAGTCATTCTCTAGATATTTGAAATCTAAAAAACGAACAGCAGTTTACTGTAGCGGATTATAGCCATTAAGTCTATTTCAAAAAACAAATATCTTGAGAAAGACAAGTTTATTTTCAGGACTATCAAACATACTTATCAGTCAAAGTTCAGCTCGAAAATATTTGTTTTGAATTTTGGCAACTTTTAACTACTGTTAAAATCTTTCCCTAAACAAAAAAAGTTTTGATTGTTATGTAGTTTTTAAACCTTAGATGGAGGCAAAAAAGTTTAGCTACGAAGTATTTTTCCTAATGGTAACAGCTTAAATTGACTTTAGAAAAAGATTTTATTTACTGAAACAGTTTACCTTTTAAGACATGTGCTTGTCATATTCACATTAACAGGTTTATATGAAAGATCCATCGGACACGAAGGCTTATCAAAGTCAAATTTCTCGATTCTATCCCAAGCATTTTGCAAATAAGTTTACCTAATCTAGAAAACATTTCTGAACTGAATAAAGTTCCTCAAGCTCTTCATGACCTATTTTTAACGAGCGGCAATCATTATACAATAGGTCTAGAAGTCTTATGAAAACTTTAGTGAAATAACTGCGTTTTATACTTTGAAATTTTTCTTAGAATGTGTTCAGAAATATTTTCTGTATTCGATGAACTTGTTTTCATAACTTTTTAAATAGAATCCAAGAAACTAAGATTTCGAGTCTTAGTCTTTCAGGGAACTTTCATCGAAACTTGTTAATAAGAATTAGACACGTACGTCTCCTGATAGAAAATTGTATTAGCTACTCAATTTTCTTCATTGATTTATTCTAGCTGTTACCTTTAAGAAAATAATATTGCCTTTCAAAACTTTTCATCTTCACGTAATATTGAATAATGATTGGTTATTTCTTCTTTTTTTTTAAAGCCTGCTGCTACTACACCAAAACGAATTAAAACAGCATCCAATACACCAGTAGCATCACCTTTACGAATGTCTCAACCAAAGTCCAATGTTAATTCACCTAATGTACCAAAAACTGAAGAAGAAAAACGTTTAGCTGAACGTGTAGAAAGCAATCGTATTTTAGCAAAAATAAAACTTGAAGCTAAAACAACACGTGGACTTGTTGTTGATATGGGTGTGTCATGGTATAAAGCATTTGAAAAAGAATTTTCTAAAGAATATTTTCAAAAGGTATATTAATCTTTACAATTATGCATAAGAAAACAAAAATGACACAATGCTTCTTTCTTTGTTTTTTTGTTCTTTAATTAGTTAGCAAATTTTATTGCTGATGAACGAGAAAAAGGTGTTACGATTTATCCACCACCACATCATGTTTTTACATTTACACGAATGTGTGAATTAAGTGAAGTTAAAGTTGTTATTCTTGGACAAGATCCATATCATGGACCAAATCAAGCACATGGTCTATGTTTTTCAGTACGAAAAAATATTCCACCACCACCAAGGTATTTAATGAAAACAAAAAATCATCTTTTGTACGAATTTGTCTATGTTTTTATCTTGAATTTATTTTTTCTAGTCTACAAAATATGTATAAAGAATTAAAAGCTGATATACCAGATTTTGTTATTCCAAATCATGGTACATTATCTGGTTGGGCAAGACAAGGAGTTTTATTACTCAATGCTTGTTTAACTGTTGAAAAAAATAAAGCTAATTCACATAAAGGAAAAGGATGGGAAAAATTTACAGTAAGAAAATTTCGAAAAAAAAAAAAAATTTTTTTAATTTTATATTTTTTTTTACAGGATGCTATTATTCAATATCTTAATGATCGTTCAGCTAATATTGTTTTCTTACTTTGGGGTAGAGATGCTCAAAATAAAGGAGCACGAATTGATAAAGTAATTTTGAATATAATACATTTCAATAGAAATAAGTTTTATGTTTAATATAATTATATTTAGAATCGCCATCATATTTTAACAGCTGCTCATCCATCACCATTTTCGGCTTATAATGGATTTATGGGTTGTAAGGTAATTTAAGAAATGCTTTTTTTTATGCAGTAAGACTTAAACATATTTATTTTCTAGCATTTTTCTAAAACTAATGCTTATCTTAAAGCTGCTGGTCTTGCTGAAATTGATTGGTCAAATTTACCATCGGAGGATGAAATGCCATTTGATTAAAATAAAAAGGGACGATATATTTTGACTGTCATAGATTATGAATGTATTTATTTTGTATAGTATTCTTTTCTTTTTTCTTGCGCTTGTGGTCGTTTTCATATGTTCTCTTATGTGATCAATTATTCTTGTCTAGTCTTTCTACTTTATCAAACTTATGTCAGATATTTTTTTTCTTTTACATCTAAACTTATGTTAAATTTCTCATGATTATTTTCAAGAAAGAAAAACTTATATCTAACTGTAATAATAACTGAAATACGATTCTTCAATATTTAAGACATGTATAAAATCCGATTGAAAACAAACGAATGTAAGAAATTAGGACACCGACATTGTAGTGTAAAGTTAATTATAAAATGATGTACCTATAATATATGTTATTTTTACTATTATCTATAAGAAGTTACAGGTGGAAAACAGCAAATTGTTTTTACCAGACGTGTTATTTTAAGACTGGAGTCCTGCGAGACAAATCTTTTTTTTTCAAGTCAGGAATTCTGCTAGTCTTGTTCTGTCTTATTTTCAAAATGTTTTGCAAGGCGGGACAGACGGCATTTTTCGGAATTTGGGATTGTTCTTCAGAATTCTATTTAAGGATTCTTCCCACTTTTCTCTAGTGGCATAACCAGATGGGGGCTAGAGGGGGCTCAGCCCCCTCTACGGAGGCTTGACCCCCCTTTACAAGTTTTTAAAAATTTGTTATGATCAAAAAAGTAATTATTTAAAGAATGAAGAATTGTGTATTTGACTTTTTCATGATCGAATATAGAAAGGTAGTNTGATGATTTGTAAATATTTTCTATTCTATTGAAAGTTTCATGCATTTGTTTTGTTTTATTCAGTAAATCATACAAATATAAAAAAACGTGATCGAATTCTTGCAAAAGTTGTTGAAAAACAAGCTACTATTACTGAAACACCTGATGTTCCACGAGTTATACAACAGTAAATTTCGCTTTTGTTTTTATCTGTCATTAAAATATAATTTTGATTCGAAGATGAGATCATTTCTATATTATTCGTTGAAAATTTCTAGAGAAATTTTCTGCTTCAGTTTCCTTGTCTTTCTGATATGTTCTAAACATTTCAGATTGTATTTATTTTTCAATAAGGCAGTTATTAGAAAACTTGTATCAAACTTGGATCGTTAGAAAGAGAAAATGCGTAGGAATTTGGTCTATAGAGGAATCAATGAGACCAAGTTTTAGAACTTAGAAATTGTCATCTACATAGATGTAACCTATCAATCCAGCTGCTATTGAGGCATAAAAATTGAAAGTTCTTCATTTTTATTGAAAAATTCAAGGTGAATACAAGCAAGTATCTGGATAACCTAACTAATATGATTTTGCATATTGCGATACTCATTCAGCTTTGCTATTTTTCTTTTATAGTAATGAAAGAGAATGATTACTAAATTTAGACCAGCATATGATCCAAATTTGTCCCTTTCTGGTTATCTTGTATCATCAGCTGGTCATTTATCAAGTTCAGTTGCAACAATACAAAAAAGAATTTGAATGATTAGGTGGAACATTTTCATCAAAAATTGATCAAACTGTTGGAATTGTTATTAGTTCTCAAGGTATTACTCATATGCATTTGGAATGTCTTTATTTGTTTTTTTTTTCTTTTATAAAAGGATGAAATTTAGAAAATGAGTAACAAACTTCAAGAAGCTTAAACATTAAATATTCACGTTGTCTCGGAAGAAATTTTAAATAAAATAAAAAATGATCGTTCATCAATAATTATGGAGAAATGTAAAATATCCAGTTGGGGAATTTTATCACATATTCGACAACAAACTAAAGCTGATGAAGAAGCAAAAATCAAATCTGGTCGACAATCATTTACAATAGTATTAGGCAAATCTGACTGTAATTTTCAATCAAATATCCATTCAATTTCATTTTCTTTTAAGCTCGATTAAAAGATCTGTATCAGATAAAGTCAAATTAAAATTAAAAGATGAAGCTGCTGTTGATCCTGATTCATATTTAAGATTTTCTAAAAACAAAATCTTTTTTTTCTGTATTTCTTTGATATTTAAAGGCCTTCAAGATACTTATCATGTTCTTAAAGATACAGAAACTGGTGGAATATTTACTGCTGTTCTTGGTCTTGTCTATATAATACGTGGAACAAATTTTTATTATAAAATGCAATTACTCGAATCTGATAATGGTCAACAATGATTTGTCTTTAAAGCATGATAAGTATTTTCTTTGTTTTTGTGTACTCAAAAAGTGAGTACACTCTAGAATCGGTCAGTGTGTCCGTCCGTTTACTCGATAACTTTTGAAAGGAGAGTCCGATCGCGATGAAATTTTCTACACAGTTTAGTCTCAACACTATCTCGGTCGAGTTCGAAGATGAGAATGATTGGCCGAGCCATTGCTGAGTTATGGCAAAAATAGTCATTTTTCCCTATGCTTTCCTATGAGAAGATCGACCTATCTCCGCTTTCGTAAAAAACTTTTCCTATCATAGTCAAATAAAACCCCAACTATTATATACCATTCGATAGAGAATTTCACGAGCTACAAAATGGTATATAAAACATAAGGAAACAAGAAAGCCGACTCAGCCATTGCAAAGATAATTAAACGGATTTCGGTTCTGTTTTTGTCCACGCTCTAATTGATCCACAATTAGAGCTCTATCTTCCGATCACAGAGATGATAGTTCGAGGTTTTCTGGGATGGAGAACTCGAATCTGTACTCCACTTGCCTCGAAATATCATTGGTTGAGCAGGGACCAATAGAAATCAAGTTATGGGAAAAACGACTTTCTTATGGTAATTCAATGCGAAGAGTTCAAATCTGAGCTGCATTCGCCCCTAAATCCTATTGGTTGAACAGTAGCCAATAGAATTCATGTGTTTATGGAAAAGGTTTCCGAGGATAATTTTGATGTCCACACATTCTAGGATGACTCATCTGTCTAATTCACTTTTTGAAGTACACATAACTCTCAGATATAAATCCGAGGTTTCCACATTTATTAATAAATATATTTTGTGTGTCTTTGCGGGTCGAACAGGTGCAATTTATAGTCGAAAAACAGATGCAATAAATGCATTTCATGCATTATTTCTTGATAAAACAGGTAATGAATGGTCGAAAAGAGGAAATTTTCAAAAATTACCAAATAAACATTATCCTCTTGAAATTGATTATGGCCAGCATGCTGATAATGAGAAAATGCAAAAATTACTTGAAAGTGCAAATTTAGATATTCAATCAAAATTACCAAATGCAGTTCAAGATCTTGTTAAAATGATTTTTAATGTTGAAACTATGAAACAAGCTTTTTTATTATTTGAAATTAATTTAACCAAAATGCCATTAGCAAAAATTATCGAAAAATCAATTAGATGAAGCTTATGAAATTTTAACTGAATTACAAATTTTGGTTACCAGTGGAGCTAATGCATAAAAAACGGCTATTGTTGATGCTAGTAATCGATTTTATACTTGTGAGTAATCAAATATACATATGTGTCAGGCAAAATTGAGATTTAGGCAAAATTAAACTAAGTTCGAAAGACTTGTTATTTCAACAGAATTTTTAAAAAAAATTAAAGGAAACTTGTTTATTTTTGTAACTATCGAATTTGACAGAACATAGAGTTCGTAAGTTGTATTTCATACAAATTCAACTAAATCTAGGAAGATGTAGAATTCGCGAGTAGTATTACATGCAAATTGAACGAAGACCAGGAAGATGTAGAGTGCGCGAGTTATATTCAATGCAAATTGAACTAAGTTTAGGAAGATGTAGAGTTCGCGAGTTGTATTAAATACAAATTAATCTAAGTTTAGGAAGATGTAGAGTGCGCGAGTTATATTCAATAGAAATTAAACTAAGCTTGGGAAGATGTAGAGTTCGCTAATATATTCTACTGACATTGAGCTGATCGTAACCAGCCCGACCAAAAAAAAAAAGAAAAAAAAAGAAAGGATATTCTTTATAATCAGGCATCAATGCTCATCGATACCTAACTGCTTCCCTTCGAATACAGTACGATTCATAGATAATATACCAACAATATAGATGACGTTATTATGTTTAACCGAGTTCTATCGCATCCAACAAACTAACGAAAGACTTTAATTTATGCTTCTCATAATGTAATAGCAACGTCATTCACTCGGCAATTAATACTCAATAAATATGTTAGTTTGTCTGTTTTTAAAAATAGTTCATTTTCAAAAGAGATACAATTTTCCCATATGAATAGCTTTGAGTAACAACGAAGAGAATGATTTTCAGTAGTTGCTTAGTTCTAGTTTTCGGATATTGTGTCTAATGGCTATTCAATCTCGCAGAACTACTTCTGCATCTTCATAGCTATTTACATCCTTATCACCTATTCCATTCACATTACTGATTTTTTTCGAGCAGAGGGTAGTAAAGACGCTTATAGGTTGCCACAAATCTGCTAGATAAGTATTTCTCTTATCCAAGATAACGGTCATTAGCCATTATACTTCGCTTGTATGACATCTTTCTGAACTTCTGACCTTCTTTTTTTTTGTTCCTTCATGTGTGACTATTTCTAGATTAGTTGAATTTAATGAAGAGAAGACACAATTTTGATTGTGCAAGACGACATTATGCTAAAAAGGCATCGATACTCAATCCTACAGTTCACCACACACAGTAGGATATTAAGATATTAATGTAAAAATAATGCAACTAGTTATAAAGTCTTGTTTGCTATTTATTTCACGTTATTGATCGTACTTGTCGTGAAGTATTTTTATGATTTGTTTACAAATCTGTGGATAAAGGCACTAGAGACAAAGCAGAATCTGGTGTCGGGTTACTTCCAAAGAGTATGAATCGGTGAGAAATTAACAAAATAAGTTTATTTAATTAAAAGACTAAATGCATTCTGTTTTCTTAATCAAAATGAAAACTTGAATTTATTTTCAAATGAAAGAAAATAATTTCTTCCTTTCGCACCTAACTATAAATCAATTTTGCCTAAGTTTAATTTTGCCTAAAGTTCAATTTTGCCTAGGACATATATATATTTATTTATTTATTTATTTTGATAAATTAAATCTAAAAGATACCGGTTACATCCCAAATGTTAGTCATTTTTTATAAGTTACATTTTCAAGCATTCGTGCATAAATTTTTCATCTTATATCTATAGAACAATTAACTTTGTTTATCCAATGAATTAGGGTGAATGTAGCTGTGGCTGATTAGAAAAAAAATTTAAACATACTATAAATGGTTATATGACTCGTTAATTATTAATATTAACGAATTCAACGGTATCTTTCAATAGTTGTTGATCAATATTAAATGTTACATAATTTGCCAATACTTAATATAAAACTAACTTGCAGAAGTACCCGGCGTTGCCCGGGAAAGTTCACACTTAATATATGCAAACAATACTTAATTGTGCTTGAGAAGATCTGAAAAGTATAATTGGTAGGAAGTAGATATTCATAACTACTATTTTTGCCCCAGTGCCAATTTTGATCTAAATCCTCAGGCGTATTCTGAGTCTCGATCTCATCTGATCCCACCCTCAAAGAATATAGAATAATAACATTGAAAGATTGCTCCGAGGTGAGGAATCCTTCATCGTTATATGTGTACATCGAGAAAAACTTGATAGCTCATATCAATTTTATAGACATTCTATATTTCCAAGTGCATCTCGGAGCACATACTTATCTCAATAGGTTCCGATCCCGATCGGCTTTTGTCTTATCGGGTCGGAGTTTCAGTCCCGATCCCGTAGTTGTCTGCTTCTATATTTAGAGGAAATTCGTTTGGAAAATCGATTTTCCGACAAACATGCAAGGAAACTTCGTTTCTATCAAAACCCAACACGACCACACATCTACTTGGTCTTGAACTTTAGTTTTACAATATCTATTGATTTTGAGAGTTACGACGGTACATCGTGTTTTGCACTGCTGAAAACACACTGAATCTTGATTGGTGGTAAAGAAAGACAGATAAAAAGATCTTCGTGCAGAAGTTCTGTTAAGAATTTAATCATTAAAATCTATGACGAACAAAATCTTGAACCTAACACACCACTTATTCGAAATTCCCACCGCAGATAATCTCTAACGAGTCAGTTTCTCTAAAACTCTATGTGTATTTGACATGGCTCATCCAATTAAGCCACGGGATCGTCCAGTAAGGTTTTGTGCTCGACAGATTTCCGATACCTGATATCCTGCTTGTCCTCGTTCAATGATATTCGTTTACTCGAAAACTTAAGGAGTGTTGGTTCGGGGACTAATAACTAAGTTATCGAGGTGAACGGACCCCAGATTTGAATTTGTCACGTCGAAAAACCCTTGCCCCATCATTTTCCCGAAAGTATAAGTGTTTTTATCTGTTTTCTTAGGAGCCGAATTCCTATTAGTTTCCGAACAATCAATCAGATTTCGAGGTAAATGGGCCACAGATTCGAACTCAGTACCCTCGAAAATCCCTCGGTAAATGTCTTGTGCTTGTTCACAACGTGCTGCTCAGTAGTTCTCCGATACTACCGAATGCTGCAATCTCATTGATCAGACACAGAAGCGGGCCTTTTGCAGGCGGAGGACCGGTTTCTTTTTTTTCAACAAAAAGTAGACGTTGACATTCCTTTGGATGAGAGGATGGTTCCTGGAAAGTTTCGTTGCATTTGCTCGTACCATGTCCAAATGCATGAAGAACAAACAGACAAGCAAATTTTTTTCTTTATATACGTATATACATAGATATAAACGGTTCATCTTTCGCTATTCTTTGATGAATTTGCACAACGTAAACCTTTGAAAATATTTTATTAGTTCAAATAAGTTAAGTTTATTGTTTAAAGACTATAATGGATAAAGTATCGAATGATCTATTTGTCAGTCTATTTCGATTTTAGAACAATTTGTAACTATAAAAAAAAAATATGCATTTCGGGCAATTGTGGAAAGGACGTTCTTCAGTTATATCTCATTTTATCGAGTCTCATTCTTTTCAACTATTTAGAATACACCGTGTAACTATTTATACATTAGATTTTTCAGTCAACATTGATTGTTTTGTTTTAAAGATTAGACTAAAAATAATATATCTTGAAAGTTTATTGCTTCATATTGTTGTCTTTTTTAAAGAACAAAATCATACTATCATATCATTATCAAAGCAGAAAAAAAAACTAATGAATGAAGACAACAAAAAAATAATACATCAATCAAGACAACAAAATAATAATATATCAATCAAGACAACAGAAAAAAATAATATATCAGTGAAGACAACAAAAAAAAATATCAATGAAGACAAAATAATATATCAATGAAGACAAAAAAATAGTACATCAATGAAATCATTAAAAAATAATACAACAATGAAATCATCAAAATGTTATGCATAAATGAAATCATCAAAATATTGTGTATCAATGAAATCAAGAAAAACAACAATGCATCAATGAAAACAACAGAAAAAAAAACATACATCAATGAAATCAAAAAAAAAGCAGATGTTTAAATGTAATAATACGATTGATGTATTTTACCTTTTAAAGCATAAAGAATATCACCATAATAACAAAACATTGACCTTGATAACCATCAATTATTCACATATGAATCATTTGACTTCAAATGATGCTGTTCTTTTTTTTATTCGGTTCACAAGCAAGCCGACCTAAATACAAAACCATATAAAGAAATATTTTTTCTTTCTTTTTGTTGGAATATTTACCATTAATGAAATCGTCAACATTTTTTGCACTTAAAGTAAATAAAAAACGTTCACGTTCATCATCATCGATATCTATAAATAAAATAGTAAATATAATAATCAAACATATTTTAACACATACCACTATCATCTGCTATTTCGATTAATGCCATTCGAGATTTATGGCAAAATTGTTGAAATTCACTTTGACTAAAAGAGAAATATTGTTTATATAAAAACATTCAAATGTAACGTACATTTTTAATATTTCAAGTTTTTTGGACTTCGTCATTCTTTGATATAAATTAACATCTTCAATGACATCTGAAATGAAAAACAAACTAAATTGAAAAAGAAATAATAAAAACTTACTAATCCATTTTTTTCTCATAATTCATGTAAATACGTTTGTGTATATACTATGTTGAGCAAAAAGTTCGCGGTCACTTGCAAACATTTTTTATCTTTGCAAGTGGCCGCGAACTTTTTGCTCAACCTAATATATCATGTTGTAGAGCTTTTCGAGGCGCGTCGAANTACACATAAGAAACACTGAACGAGATATATTACTACTTTAAACACATACTATCTCACGAAAAATATTCACGCGGTTCTCCCAGAGTTTCGAAGGTCGGATTATCTGCTGGTCCTTGTCAATCTCTCGAAATATAACTGGGAAGAGGGGGGGGGGGCTGAGCCCCCTCTACAGCTTTTTTTCTGGTTACGCCCCTACTTTTCTCGTCAAACTAATAGTCTATATTTCAAATAATAAACAAGTGACATCTTCCGACAAAAATCTTTATCGTCTAAACTAATAAGAAAGAAGACCGACACGATTATAAATCAATGTCATAATAATATTCATAACGTGGAAATTCTCAAAAAAAAAAAATGCTCATCAATGTTTGTACATCTCAATTTCAACCCATTTTTGAATGTTCTCAAATGCAACTTGATGGTCATCATGCTGAAAATCTTGCCAAAGATTTTTCACATAAGTATTTCTTCAATAAATATTCATTAAATAGATAAACTACATACAAGAAAAAGCAAAGATTTTAGTTGTTCATATTAACACATGTATAGAAACATTTTTTTTTTGAAAAAATTTTGATTGAAAAAAATATTGAAACTATTTCTTCTCAAAAGAAGAACTATATTCGAAAGTTAAATTGAACTAAACTAAATAATATTTATGTGTTAGTATGAACAAATCAATGTGTTAGTTTTTTTTATTCTTAGTACTGTTCGAATATTTTCTATAATGTACTTTTTAATTAGTAATGGTTTTCTAATCGATCCATTACAACGTCCACCAATTGATATTTATATTCGATTTCCTTTTAATATTGATATAAAACATATTTATCTTAGTCCATCAATAGGACATCATCGTTCAACATTAATTGAAATAAGTGTTAATCATCAAATAATCGATGAGAAAACATCTTGGTTAATAAATTCAATGAATAAATCAAATATTCTAAATGTTGAACAAATATCATTTCATCGAATTGTACAAATTTTAAATGAAGATGAAATAACACAACGTATTGAAATATACGATCATGATAATGAACAATCAACTAATAATACAAGAAAATATCGTTTTTCATCATATTTACATTTAATTAATTGTAGTACAATTAAAATTACAATAAAACGTGCATGGCGTTTATCTTCATGTGCTTTAAAATATCTTCAAATTTGGGCTATTTTATCAAATTCTATTCCAAATGAATTAAAAATAAAACTTCAACAAATTATTTCACCTCATTCACATGAATTATCATCATCATCATCAACAAATGATAAAAATTCTTCTCAATCATCATCAACCAAAATTAATGATATTCCTTCTGAATTTCTTGATTCATTAACATATGATTTAATGTTAATACCAATGTTATTACCAAGTGGTAATCTTATTGATCGAACAACATTAGAAAAATGTATTAATGAAGATATACGTTGGTGTCGTGTACCACGTGATCCATTTACACTTGAAGCATTTACTGAAATAACACAACCAGTTGTTGCACAACAATTGAAAATTCGTATTGATCAATATTTAAGTGAACATCAAAATGATCCAAAATATCGTAATCATAGAAGATTACTTGATGCTAATCAACCTATACGGGATAAAAATTTATTTTCATATAAAAGAAAATTTATTGATGATAATGATAACTAAACGATAAAATAACAATTAAATTTTCTTCTTTTTGTTTGTAGATATGTTTAAATTTAATTTTAATATTGATGAAAATAGTAACAATGAATATTCAAATACGAAAGAAGATGATATTGGTTTATCAAATCAAAAATTTGGTTATTTTCATATAAATGATTTACAAAGTATGACTGTATACAAAAAAAGAAATCTAAAATTTCTTAGAATAAATCTATTGAATTGATTTTTATACATTTATATATATATATTGTTCAAAAGAATTAAATTGACAGAACCTTGAACATTGAAATTTACCTTGTGAAATTTTGTTTACTAAGTATTTGATAATAAATTTCTTGTATAAAGCAAATATATCTGGTATATTTTATGTCTTTAAGTTAAAATGATAGATGTTTTTAAAAATCTTTTTTTTTTCATATTCAAATGTGGTGGCTTGCAAGATTCTTGATTCATTGTGTTTAATGATGAAAACTATGTTTTGATAAATAAGAACATCGAATTGGATCGAGAATCTCCTAGAAAGTTATTAAAATTGTGTTTCTTTTTGAATGAATGAAAGAATACTCTTAGAAAATCTTTTAGCTTTTCATGAAGCACAATTACATGTATTAAACTGAAATCATTTAAATATGTAAAATGATAAGTAGAGATCATTTGAAATGAGAAACTTTTGTTTGAAGTTTAAAAATAAAAATATTGCCAAAGAAATTCATAATTTGTAAATCATCTCTAATCAGAAAAAGCATACTCTTTTCAAACAGATAGCTAACGATACTTCTATACATCTGAATGCAACAAAATATCAATTTACCAGTATGAAAACTAAAATATTTTCTATAAAAACTAATCACTTAATAAAAAGTTATATCCAGTTTTTGTCTAATTTATATCATTTTGCATTTTTCTCATTCTGAAAACTGCAAAATGACCAACTTTTTAGATGATGGTTTTTTTATTTAACGAGGAAAATGTCACAACTAATTAATTGCATTTGTACATTTAAAAAAAACCTTGATTTCGTATATGTTTTTTTCAGCATTATGAGTATCCTGAAAAAAGTTCGAGTCCTTGACTTATTGCTGTGGTCTTCCTTCGGAATACTAGCAACAATGAAAAGATCTGAAACTTTCACAATAACCTATTCTTGTTGAGGCTCGTCTCTGTACAAACTTTCAAGTTGAACTTTGAGAATGAGTTTTCCTGAGGGGGAGGAAGCGACCACAGTATAAACTTAAAAAAGACCGTTTTATTGCAGTATGTCTACAGCAATAAACTAAAGATACGAATTCTTTTCAGAGTATTCATAGCTCATTAGAGTTTACATAATGCATATAATTCTTTGTTTTTCACTCCATATCATTTTTACAAATAAAAGACTGAAATCATTTAGATGAATCCAATGAAGATGAAGAAAATAATCGAAAAAAATTTGATTCATACAGATCAGATCTTGTACCAAATATATATGAAGGTAAAAATTATATCATTGTGTATAAAAATACGACAATATTCTTTTTAGGTGGTTTTAAAACTTGGGAATGTTCACATGATTTAGTTGATTTTCTAAAATCTATTATCAACAATTTTCAAGATACAACAACAGTTTTAGAAGTAAGAAACATAAGGATGACAAGAAAAACTTTCATTTTTGTTTTGGCTCATATTCATGTAGGTTGGTTGTGGTAGTGGTCTACCCGGATTGGAATTAAATAAACATAAACAATTTCATGTTGATTTTCAAGATTTCGTGAGTTACTACTTGTGTAAAAGAAATCATCATGATTTTAATTTTGTACAGAATCGTGAAGTAGTTGAACAAACAAGAAAACAATTGAAGAGAGAAAAAGGAAATTATAATAATCGTATGTTTTTTGGTGACTGGGGTGATTTAATAAATATTATACCATCGAAATAGTGAGTGTATATATAGCGAAGAAAAAAAAAGAATTAAGTATGAGGCTCTTTTTTGTTTTTAAGTTATGATATTATTCTTACTTCAGAAACAATATATAATAGTGGAAATTATAGAAAATTAGTTAAATTATTCGATCATACTCTAAAATCTGAAGGCACTATGTAAGTAGAAGTTTTTCTAAGTGAAAGATTCGATGATTCTTTAATGAAAAGATAAAAATACGATGTCATTTTATATTGTTTAAATAGATATCTTGCTGCTAAAGTATACTATTTTGGTGTTCAAGGTGGTGTACGTCAATTTGAAGAATTTATAACGAAAACTGGTTTATTCAATACTCGAGTCATTCAAGTTGTTGATGCAAGTATGACATAGAATTTTTTCCTATAAATATACATTTAGTTATTTTTTCCTAGATGTTAAACGTGAAATTCTTGAAATTAAACGTTCTACTTGTTGATTGTTTCTTTCCGTTAATAGTAAAAATACAGATTAATCTGAATTTCACTTTTAACATATATGAGCATCAAATTTCTATTTTGACATATGTCATGTGACACAATGAAGTAAATACGAATATGTTTTTAGTCAATAAAAATTTGACAAATACTCCTATATGATTTAAATCTTCCTTTTGTATTTCACTTAAAAAGAAATTTATTCAACAAGGTTTGTTTTCAATATTTTTTTCGTTGACTTAAGTTGTAGAAAGAATTTAAATAGTAATTATTATTTCGAAAGCAAGATACAAGGAAATAAAACTGATTATAAAAATTGCCAAAGATAAAGTCTCCAAAAAACTAAATCCTTGATTTTTCAGTATTTACAACACGTTAACATAATTTTCTTTGGACTAATAATAATGATAGAGCAAACAATTCTCTATCAAATGAGACTTCTTCATACTTTCTACGACGTTTTGTGGAACTCACACATATATTGGAACTAAAGAACGATTAGTGCATAAATAATTATATTGTTACTATTTTCGAAATTTCTCTTCTATTATCCCATTGCTTACTACACGTTTTTATCAAAAGATAGCGCTTGAGACTGCACCCAATGATATACTTTATTTAATAAAAATATAGATTCATCCAATTTTTTGGGTTAAACAAAATCCTACAGCCAAAGGAAATACAAAATTTTAATTTCTTAATTTTCAACTTTTTTTGACTGAAGATTTTATTTTCTCTATTAATGTTGCCTTTATTATCATATGGTTCCGATAGATAACTTCAGCTAATCATTCTATAAAATATATTCTAATGGACATAAATTGTTTGAATTTGGTGGCCAATAAATCTTCGAAAGAAATTTAGAAAAATGATTAACACAACATTTTTGACTCAAGTGATGGATGTAAGATCTTGCACCATCTCTCCGATACGTCTAGTTGTTTCCTAACGCTTTGCTGCCAAACTTCAACGCTATTGGAAGAACGTCATTGATATATTTTTCTTTGTCGATTGTTCCATGTTCCACAATCATTGGTGCTGCCAGTTCTTGTTCGCATACATCTAATTACATCATGTCACCGTTCGTTAGCAATAAGAAAGGTGCTGAACAACGAGAGTCCGACTCTTATAGAACATTGCAACGCTTTCGCTGAAATATGAATGGGTACAATATACTGGTTAGTATTCTAAACAATGTATTCTCTGATTTTTGCACACATAAAGTTATATACAAGCTGTCAAGAATGATGAGTAGTGATACATCGATGTGACAGTCTGTGTCATTCGGGTCACATATGTCGCATGTTCACTCACGCTACCGGCCGTAGAGTTTACTACTTTGGGCTTCAACTATAAACAATTGAAGAATGGTTCATACCGAAACTTCTAATAGTTCAAATTAACCGACAAGAAAACAGCTTCGGAGTATACTTTACTAATAGAAATTTTAGCTGCGTCATATATCACGAAGATTTATTTCATAACTAGGGCTGATTTGAATTCTGCAGTTCAGACGCATCAGCATTATAAAAGTGCATTGAAAATTATAATATTCTATCAGTTTTAACAGGCTTCAAAAAATATTAACCTGTTTCAATACAGAACTATGAAAACAAAATCTGTCAGTCATTTTTCTTTAGTTATTAAATGGATAAGATGATCTAAATACACGGTCAGGAATAATTTTGTTTCAGAGAAATAACACTATAATTTCAAATAGAGTAAATAATGAATTTTATATCAAATGGAAGTTCGTCGAAAATGAAGTTTATTAGTACTAAATAATAAGGGTTATGAAACCTTTCGTCTGTTGAACTCTCAAAATTTATAATATTTTATCAGCATGAAGTATGAGACAAACTATTCATGAGACAAAGTCCCGAACAAATCTGCTACAAAATAGTATGTTTTTTTATTGTTTAATGAATACAATCAATAATCAATGTGATGATCATTAGCATTCTTTACTGCACGAAGGCGAGATGGATACTAACATAAAAAAGTTTCAAATAACTCCGTATCTGTTTCCATGTCGGTCAAAACATTTGCAATGTGCATTTTGAGTGTGTCTTCAAAATACCGATTATGTCCAATTTTTGATAACATTGTTTTTTCAACTTCATCTTTTGATTATTGATCCAATACGTTCTGCCGCATTGAGATTTGATGAAGTTTTGGATGAGATATCATCACCCCAAAACTTAACGTCGTTGTCTTGAAGCAAATGCTGGGTCGTATATTGCTCGCATACACAATGCTTTATCATGGGCAAATATAACTTCATTAGAATCAATACTATTTTCTTCATTGTTTAAGCAAGAAAATATGTTTTGAATTAAAATTATGTCACAAAAATATTGATCAGTCAAAGATTCACCCTTTATCTTTAATCACCCAAAGTAATCTCTTGAAGTAAACATAACGAAAACTCCAGTATATACTTGACTTTTAACTATTTCTCAGTAACTTCCATCTTCTTCAACATCTCCGCATTTCTTGCCCAAACTCTGTTATTCTGATAAGTTGGTCTACGAATAATTCAAACATAAAATTCATCAACCCAATCTTTTAGTCAATCACAACCATAACTGATCGAATATATGAGCTTCCGATTGAAATAGTTTTGGAATAATATGTAATGGCTTTAATCCTCCTCTGTGTCGGTAATTATTGATTTTTATTGGAGCAACGTATTCTTTTTGCTTTTCTGCAATCTTCTTCACCACAACACAACAACTTATTCTTTGTCGACCGCTTACTTTAAAAATGATGTCTTGACTAGCTTGTGATAATTTAAGCTTGGGACCCGCATGTGAATAATCATTAAAGCATTGGTCATATGGTTTTTCCAGCATTCTGTGGCAAATCGAGTCGTGTGGTGAATTTGGCCCGAGACCCATTGTCTGTTTATAAATGTTGCACCCCCATCGCAAGCTTCACGAAAAGCAATGCATTTAATTCTGTCAATCATACTCTACAGTTCAGTATCATAAACACAAGCCATTTTCAAGTAATGAAACTTCGTTGATTCACCAAAAGGATAGATTCTTGTTTATGAAATATATCGATCAGACAATGACCTTATATATTACTCGACAAACAACTTAAATCTTTCTCTTCCATAACTTTCTAATAGAAGAAAAATAAAAACGTTTTTTTTAACTAATCGCTACCACGAAGAATAGACAACAGATCGCAAAAAGACAATTTTATTTTCTGAATCAGATTTACATCTTATGATCCCTAGAACAATGCTTTCTTCAATTTTTCCAAAAAAAATTCCTCTTTTTCTTTGACTTACAACTCACTCAAAGTAGATTATAACGATTATATTCTACAAAATTGTATAAATTTTGAGTTCAACATACGAAAATTTTCATAATTCTTATTATTTAGTGCCAATGAAATCCATTTTCGACGAGCTTTCATTTGATATAAAATTCATTATTTACTCTATTTGAAATTATATCGGTACTCCTTTAAAATTTTCTTCATCTTCGTCAAGCTCTTGTATTGATGGATTCATTTAATAATTCTAACTGTCATTCTATTAAAGACTTATGTGTATTAAACGTATCACGTAGTGTTAAAATAGCTATTGTAACAAGATGTAACGTAGCTTCTCTGTTCTTCTGTATAATCAAAATAATATGTTGGAATGGCCATAAAAGAAAAATAAGTTGTAAAATGATTAGTTTATCCAGAACGATAGCCTTTTTTCTATCGACCAAAATCTTTTTTCTATTTGTCTGTACGAAAGATTAATTGATTCAGGAAGTTGAATCATTGATAAGCATCTAACAGCTGTTGCTTGCAGTACAGCAACACCACCTGGATCCTGAATTATTTTATTCAATCCACTCTAAAAAAAACCATAAAAACCATACTATCGTTTATGAAAAAAATGCGCACATTAATGACGTACTATTTCTTTTTTCAGATCACAACAATAATACATTGAGTATCGGAAAGTATTCGAGAAACGGATGCACTGTTATATAAAAAAAAAGCACAAACGATTCTCTCCTCGAATATTGCTGTATCGAACATTTGGTTCTTTTGAAAAATTCCTAATACATATTTTTTTTGAAAACTGTAAATATATAATTTTTTTTTACTCAGTTGGTTCTGATCGTTACATTTTTTATCATACCTTTTAGCAACTGCATTTGAATAAGTGGTTTAACTCTTACCTTTTTTCTCAAAAACTTCATCAGAGTTTTAAAAAATGGAATTGATTTCAGAGTATTATTTGCAGATGACGAAATATCAATCAAGTCGACATCAGCTAAGTCATACCCAAATGAAGATACTACAAAAGCATAGCGATCATAATTATCAGTATCATCGTCAGAATCTGATGAATAAATTAATTCAAGTGCTTCATTTGGAATATCATTATCGGTTTTACGTTTAATTTTGCCCGTTTGATAAAAACATGAGTTGATAACACTATTTAGCCTATGACGTACACGATTTATTGGTGAATACGGTTGGAGTGCTTTAATAAAATTTGAATCTCTGTCATTAACAAAATTTAGTTGTGATATACAGGTAAAACCATAAGGTTCAAGTGCTTTTTTTATTTGCCTAAAAGAAAAAAGTAAAACAATTCACGTCATGAAATTTAAAGCTTACAATAATAATGTTGTCAGTACTTTTATCGTCTTCAACATAAAGATAACAACAAAGTTCATAAGCTAAGAATTGATAATTTTCATCTGTGAAACAAACACTAATTCCCAAATATGAAATTTGTCAATAAGAATCACACCAAATGTCTGATTATACTGTTAAAACATGTTATGATGAAGGTTCAATGAGTTTGTATTGAGTTTGAGAACGATACATCTAAATTCATTGTCATCGACAACCAAGATTGGTCTTGCATCCATACAAATCCATTCTACAAGAAGATCTTTTACCTTTCTGTGTTCCTCTTCGTTTAGTTTAATCGATCCTGGACGATTAAAAGTGAAAGAAAATTTTCTTTTTGTTTCAGAGATGATCGGGATGTTGTATTCGATATGTTTTAAAGACCTAATTAGTAAACTTCCACAATTATGATTCCTCATTTGTGAGATACTGTTACAATTATAAGAATATGTAACATAGCAATTGCTACACGAGACAAGTTGTCTAATTTTGTAACTACAGCACCTTTATCATCAATAACAGCGGGAAATCCAAATTGCTTCCAGCAGCTTTCTTTACGTATAAGCAAATTATAAATACTTTCACAGTCCATTTGAGAACGTATGACCAACATTGTGAGAATCAGAACAAGTCTTCTGTATAACATCGATAATATCACCATTAGAAGAACAAGAGTTTGTGGAGTACATAAAACGTATCTAGAATTGAATTTATATCGTAAGTTATTGAATTAACTATCATTTCATAACCAAGACGCACTGCTAAATTCACACTGAGAATTACATAAATGGAATCACTCGACTAGACTGAATAGATGAATATATATATATGCATGTATATTCATTTATGGTCGCGATTAGTTAAACTTCATCACCAATGGAAACGCTTAAAAAGTTACCATAAAATCGAGAGACATCGTTAAAGATTTACCATTTATTCACCAAAAATTATATTGTAAATAGGCGAGTCGACTCACTGAGTCTCAAAATCAACTTATGCTCGCTTCGATGGGAAAAATACCGTCTTGTCTAGTCTCGCGACGAAGTGGAACGGGGAATCTCAGCGAGTATCGAATCTCTGAATCGTATATAGTTGTATTGTATCGTATACAATCATCGTATCTTTTTGTGTACTATTGTAGATTTTAAGTCTGGGTATTTATATAAAATATAAAGAAGCGATTAGCTGTGTATTGAAGCATAACTATTCTCCATTCATGGGCATATTTCTTTTAATACATATGGATAATACAGATAGTATCTCATCTCAGCATTCTACGCCCATTCTAATATCTTGGAAATCAATAATTCCTTCATATGAAGCATGTTGTGGTGGTAATGAAGAACAAGTTCGAAGTCTTTTACCAAAATACTCTCATGGTGATTCAAATCGACAAGAATTTTCATATGGTACAAATACATGCTCGCATGTTGATTTTGCAAATGATCATGATGATATTGTTAAAATTTTACTTGAACAAGGTTTTTATCGATTATTACTTCTTAATTCACAAAATTAAAGTGCTTATGATATGGCATCATTAGGTAAAGAATCTATATGTTTATTATTTCTTCGTCGAAATGAAACTGATTCATCATGAAAATGTTGCTGCAAGTTCAAAGGCTATGTGATAATCACATTTTGCTCATTTTGTGTTAATCATTTCCATTCTGATGAACCATTAGATCATCATAGAATACTAAAACGTTTAAGTAATTTACTAGAAGACATAAATATGGATGATTCTGATGATTATATTAAAATAAATGGTTTAATAAAAGAATATGAAAAAAAAAATGTCAATTCATTCGAACAGTTACTTCATTTATATACATTTGAAACAAAAGTCTATTGAGTATTAAAAAAAGATTGTATACCATTAGCTATACCATTATTTATATATTTACCGAAATTAAATGATTGATTTTTTAAAGGACATGTGTTTATCGTGATATGCATATGACATATGAAGAATTATTAATATACCAAAGAGCTATGGAAATATCAGGAACTGTTTTACAAACACGTACATTTTCTTCAACGTCTATAAATCGTTCTGTTGTTGAAGAATTTTCATTTTCAAAAAAGAAAAATAATGAAAAAAATTCTGTATTTTATTAGTATTCGATTTTCCTGATACATCCCATGTAAAAAGATTAGGGATAAAAAATCAGATTAAAATCGATTAAAATCATAAACCTTTTAAACGATTTTAATTTATTTCTGTTCATAATGCATAAAAAAAATCTTTAGCTGATTTTCATCAATTAAAATCGATTTTTTGGGATATTTTTGATTAAAAATCGATGAAAAGGTGTATGATTTTAATCTGATTTTACCCTATTTTTTTTACATGAGATGTGATCGAGCTATTAATCTTACCATAGTATCAATTGATAAATCATGTTTAAGTGAATATGAAGATGAACAAGAAGTACTATTTTACCATGTACTTTATTTGCAGTAAAACATATAAAAGAAGCAATTAACAAAGATAATTTATATATAATTTATTTAACTAATATTATTATACCAAAAAAAGAGATAATAATAAAAGAAAAAAGATAACAATTTGATTGTGTATTTCAAAAATATAAAATATCAATGAGTAAAAGTCAATAAAATGTTTTACGTGGTAATATGTTATTATAATGCACTTATAACTGCTAAAAAAGTGTTGACAGCATATATGTTCGATACTATTTTCAGTCCTTTTTTTTTAATACCATTTGCTTAGATAAATACAGATGACAAGAAGAAAAGAATCGTTTGAGAGTAATATTAAACATTTCATTGTGTCATTTGATCTATCTATCTCATTTTTAAATATGATATACAGTTTTCAGTCTTCTTATTATGTATGATTTATCAATATTACTGTTGGATAAAAATATATTCGAATGTTTTCAATATTTTTCTCAAGTTATAAAATTCTTTAGAAAAAAAAAATAGTTTTCTATTTTCTGTATCTTTTGTCTTATGAGTTACATTGAATACTTCACTTTAAAATCGAATTTTGTTTCTAAAAGCATTCCTTTATTTACATAAGCAAAATAATCATAAAACACTCATATTTAATCATTCAATTTATCATACATTTACAATATAATGATCTATCTGTTTCTTAGTTTTACTAATAAATATATGTATGTCAAAATTGACTTTTTGAGTAGCAATCGATCTTTTCAAGACAGAAAGTATTAATTTAATAGAAAAACTATTAAAAATTTCATTTAAAGAAGGAATGAACCTTTGCTTTTTTTTTAATAAGCCGTAGTTAACTGTTAGCTTTGATGAAAAAATTGACAACATGGGTTGTTTCTGTAGCTTAACATAGCAAAATAAAAAAGGATGCATTTGTACTTAGAACACATTCTTACAACGATTGATGTACGTTACACATACAACACTGCATTAGAGTAAGAGTGCAGTGATTAATGTGAAAATATTCGCAAAAACGAACTGAAAACAAACCTTGTCAAATTAATTTTGGTTGTCGTTCTGTATGAAGATAAAGATAAATACAAGGCTAGTATACGTGGCAAACGAATCATAGAAGACAAAATGTATTTGATATTTAACACAGATAGCAGTTGTTATCAAATATCAGTTATATTTAATCAACTTGAATATTATTTTTACGAAACCGAATCAATGTCATATATTGGTTAGATGATTCTTTGATGATAGAGATAAGTATTAAAGAATCAGAAAAAGAAATGAGACATAAGCTTGTTACAGAATGATATGAGGCTATATGATAGAAATTTGATATGTTAATTAAACTGAATATTAATCGTATCTCTTATTCAAGTTAGCAAGTATGTTGAAATAAAATAAAAAGAAATCCTATACTGATATTTTCAAAAGTAAATTTTCATTCAATTGTTATTTATCTTGTCAATTGTATTTGTCAAAATTGAAAATTCCACAGCTGAGTTTGTTATTCTTTTTATATTTAGTAGGACAATGAAATAGATAAAAAGTATTTATTCAATCTAGATTAAAAGAATTATTTGTGTTAATAGCACAAATAATAACAAAATAAAGAAAAAAAAATTTCTTTTAGTTTTCAGGAATTTTTGGTGTTAAAGCCATTCGTGAACGAATGCGATCAATATGAGCACGCATTTCTTTTAAATCACCTTGTAATGAATCTGAACGTCCTTTTGGTACATCAAGAGCTGTTTGTCGTATTTTATTCATTTCAATTTTCATTGCTTGCATTTCATCAACTAACATTTTTAAATATTGTTTTGTGTCTTCATCATTATCTGGTGTTTTATTATGGTCTTTTGATGCAGAATATTTTGGACGTGATCGAGAAGTTTGTGTTACATTACCATATATATTTGAATCAGGTTTTGATAATCCTGCTGTATTATCATCAGCATGATATCGATGATGATGATGATGACCGTGATGGTGATGTGCCGATTGTACATAGGCAGGTGATGGTGCATTAGTTGATGAACGATTTTGTGGTTGGCGTTGATGAGAGCCTGTAGATAAAGATGGTAAATTATGAGTATCTTTGATATTGGCAGTCTGCTGTGGTTCAATATAAGCCATAGCTGCACCATTCGTTGCTGCACCATTGACATTTGATGATGGTATAGCTGTCTTAAGTGTTTCACCTGTTGGTAATGGAATAGTTTTTGGAACATAACTAAGAAAAAAAAAATCATTCAAATTAAAGTTATTTTTACGAATATATATATTACATACCGATTATAAATACCAATAGGAACTGATGGTGCTTGTTGAGCAGCTTGCCAAGTTGCCATTTGTTGTTGTTGTAGAAGCCATTGTTGTTGTTGTTGAATAAGCCATTGTTGTTGTTGTTGTTGTTGCTGTTGTTGTACTGCTTCTGATGATATTTCATGATTACTACTACTAATACGTAATTTTGATCTAGCATGTTTTTCAGGTGAACGTGATCTATGTTTTCTTTCTCGTTTAACTGCACTATCACTTGAACGTTTAGTTGGTGAATGTGATTTTTGACTTCTTTTTTGACTTTTATGACGTCGATGAGTATCTTCTTCTCCATTATTAAAACTACCTCTTGTTGATGTATAACTAAGTTCATGTATTGTTGGTGTTAAATTAGTTTCATTTTCTCGAATATGTATAATACGTCTTGGTGATGATTGTCGAATATTAACTGTATTTCGATAAAGTTCATTTGACACTGGAGATTTACTTGGTGATGTTGGAGTATACATACGATTATTTCCTAATGGATGAATATCACCTACTTGCGAAAAACGACTATCGAATGGACTTGAATATGGTGCTGGTGGAACTTGTTGATTATTACTTGCTTGTTTAACAATACGAAAATCATCACGTAATGATTGTGCATCAGATGGATGAACAACATATAATAAAACACCTTTCATATTTGATTGTAATTCATCATAAACAATACAAATAACATTATTTATATTTGGTAACATAAAAATATCATGTACAAGTCCAATTGGAATAAAGACTGGTATGCGTGTTCGAGCTATTTGAGGATCTTGTGCACTTACTTGAATTCCAATTCGATTAATACGAATCCAAACAGCCGTTGCTAAAATAAAAAGTTAAACAAAAGAAAACAAAAATGAAGAAAATGAATTACATACAATAAGGTTGTCCAGCTGCAGCATGACTAATAATACTTCGAATTGTATCGGGAGTATAAGAACTAACTAATGTTGAGTTAAGTGGAAAACCTGAGTAACGTCGAGATGCAAGTCCATCATTGACATTATTATATGTCGGCAATTGATTCATAATTCGTTCACTTCAAAAAGGAAATTATCCTTATTATTATTATCTAAAAGTGAAAACAAACGACTATATATAATACTAATAATACTAAATGGTTAAATGATGACCGATATATATCCCTCGTTGAGGTGCTCTTTATACTAAAACAATCGTTGACTGCCTCGATAATAGGTGAACGTGCGTGTTAGACACACATACATACATAAACATATATTATCTTTACACATCAACGGTCACGCTTCACTTGCATATGTCTCCTTTTTTCGTATGCCTTTTAACAAGCATACACAAAAGAATCATTAAATAGTGCATACAACAAAAAAGTTTTGCAATCTGATTTGATCAAATGATTGATTTTCGCTTGCATTGAATCTGTCGTCAATCCGTATCGTAGACTTGCGTTTCATATGAAACGTCCCTTTTGATTTATTATTACAAATAAATGAGAAAGAAAAAAAGAGACATATAAATAAAATGTTTTTTTATGTTTGTTATATATATATATATATATAAATATATACATAACACTAGACATGATTTTTATGTTGACAAATTTGCTAAGTCATCAAAACAAAAAGATATACTAATTATGTTGATATAATATATAATGAATATTTCGATTTTGTTTCCATCTATTTTGCATTAACCTTGTATATTTAACAAAGATAATCATTATAGGCATACTAAGAGAAATAAATATATGATGATGCTATTGTTTTTTGTTTTGTCTATTTTATACCTAAAGATAATAATGCCTATTAAAGCACATAGACCAGCAGCTATTCGAGCTTCAAACTAATAGAAGAGAAAAAAGAATGATAAAAAGATGTACTGTTTTTTTGCTTCTTTGTTTTTACTTACGGAACGAGGATATATATCACCATAGCCTAACGTAGTTAATGTAATAAAAGCAAGCCAAAATCCATCTAAAATATGCAGAAATTTCTTTTTCTGTATCAATTTATTCTTCTACAGAAAAAATTCTTTCTTTAAGATAATTCAAGCTTAATCGTTTGTATTTTTTTTGCATATGGCAAATAATGCTAAAAAAGCTTTTTTTTTTTAAATATACGAACAGTCTTTAACAATATCCTTGCAAGTGTTCATAGGAGAATCCAACATAATAATAGTCAGATGTTTTTTTAATCCTGCGGACTCTTCAAATCTAGAACCGGATTTGATACAATGCTACACTGAAATCAAGTAATTTTTTTTCAGTGATATCATCAGACTGCATATAATTTTATTTTTCTAACTAAAAATGTTTATTCTTACCAAGAATATTTCTTGTATTTGATTCCGGTTCTGAATTATCGATGATATAAATCAATGTACCAAATAATAACATACAGAATATTACTAAAACAAAAAAAAAATCTTAATTGCTTTTTTTTTCTTTTCCTTTAATAAATTTTACCTGAAATAATTAGTGAACAAACTTCATTTAAACTAATAGCCACTGCTTTATATAATAATCTTATATGTACCATATATCGTGTTAATCGATAAATACGAAATGATTTTAAAATAAGTAACCAATAGTAAAATGAAAGAAAATTATTTATATGACGAATATTATGTAAATGATAACAAATTAAACAAATTGAACCAGATAAAATAATTATCTGAAAAAAAAATAAAAACAAATATTTGTATTGTTCAAATAATTTACACTTTACCAAATCTAGAAAATTAATTATATCATAAATAATCAAAGAAAATATTGGTGCTGATATTATTCGTAAATTTAATTCAATAGAAAATATTGCTATAGAAATAATTTCAATTATATAAAATGAACGTATATATAATGGAAAATATATTTGTTCAACACCAAGTATACTTTGAAGTTTATTTAATTCAGTTACTGTCGGTATAATTCTAAATAAAATCAAATTTTTTAAACTAAATTTAAAAAGTAAAGAACTTACTCTCCTATAAATGGTATACATGATAATAATGTTGTTAATATGCATGTTCCTATTACTAATTCACTATATGGAAAATGAATACTTTTTGGGTACATAAGAGTTTTCCAAATAATACAACGCCATTTTTGTGCTGGTAAAAGACGAATATTATCTAAATGTATCTAATGTTGTTTTCGGGAAAACAAAAATTAAATTAAAATATTGATAATAAATAAATACAAGACAAAAAGTAGATTTACCATGTCTTCTTCGATAAATATCTCAATAAGGCTTTCATTTATATTCCAAAAACGAAGTTCATCATAGAAAATTTCAGGTTCAATATGAGGTGGTCTAATAAGAAAAAAAGAAATGTTAATTCGAAAAAGAAATAAATAAGATTTTATCTACCGAATAAGAATTCCAGGATTTAAATAATAATAAAGTATAGATTCAAATATAGACGGATGTCGATTAAATCTATATAAATGTAATTTATTATCATAGAACATACGTCGTTTATCTTCATTACCCAATAATGTTTCAGGGAAAATTTTTAACTAAACAAAAAAAGATAATTCATATTTTATTTAAATTATTAAAAGCATGAATAACATTTTCAACTTTAGATCATTGAGCCGTTAAGGATATCCATCTCTTTTTGACCATTTCTAGTTTTTGAAAAGGGTACAACTGATTCACATGCAATTTTTACTATTGATAGAGTACCTAAAATACCGAGACATGCGTTGGAGGAAAAATTTTTTACAACTTTTTTTTCCGAGAAAATCCTGATTTTCCATAAGAATCAGCTCGACGGTTTCAAAAAACTGGAATCGCGACTTCGGGTGATTTTTTAGCATTGTCGAACTGAACTCTCTTACAGCTCCTGTCTGACGTTGTCCGATCAGGCTGAAAACGTTTTTTGAAGACACCTTAGATTATATCTCTGAGAGATCACGTTTAAGGCTCTAAAAATTTAGAGCTACATAAATACGAACATAAATTATATTCTGGAATGAGTATGACTCTCAAAAACTTAAAATTTGAGAATTCACTAAATTCCAAACATCTTTCGAAGTACAGTCAGACATCGTTATAATCACATTCTTTCACTACAGAAGCTACTCTTAATCAATCTCAATTTGTTTTCTATTCACACAAATACCGTTAAATACAAAGTGAGTATGATCAGGTTCTGAAATACGTGCGTCGCTAAAACTGCTACTCATGATCCGCATGCGCTGTGATACAAGTATCATCTTGTCTGGATGAAAAAAACCTATAGTACAAGAATTTATAGTCTCATGTACTATCGTGTAATGGGTAAAAAAAACCAAGAATTTCAGAATTAGTATTTGTGTATCTCTGATATGTGGTACAATATCCACAAACTTTGAGAAGACCAATCCAATCTTCAGAGATGCACTACCTTAACGTTCTCCGTGCTACATAAAACACTGCTATAAGCATTATTATGATTAATATTTGCCACCTTTTTATATTTGACTAGTTCATAAACGATCATGATGGAGACGCGCTAGTAGAAAAAAGTGTAGACTAAATATTAGTGAAGAATTATATGTCATTTAAATGCATTTGACAAAAAAAAAATGATGAAATTTATTATTATTCGTCGTTTATTCAATAAAAATAATTGTATTTAATCATTCAATCAATCGAATAAAATAAATAAATTCTTACTTGACGATTTTGTACAAAAAATTTTTTTCCTGAAATCATAATTGTAATACGATCTCGTTGTTCATCTTTAAGTAATGGATGAAGTATTATTAATTGTTTAAAACTTGATAGTTCACGTGAATTCATTCTAATTCAAATTAGAATTGATATTTTTTAGTTGCTAAGTTATTTATTTATTTATTTATTTAAAATTCATCACTGAAAGAATGAAAATTGTTGTTTATTTGTCATGGTGAAATAAAAAAAAAGCAAGTTACAAAAATAGAATTTTAAAAATGTTATTGTTCGTCATCTATTCGAAAAGATGGATTTTCTTCACCATGCATATCATCTTTTATTAAACCTGATATAGTTGGAATTGGTTGAGACTGCATATGATTAATAACTTGCTGTTGTTCTTGTTGTTGTTCATCATCATCGTTATTGTGTTCAATAGTTGGCATTGGAGATGTTGTAACAAGTGAAGTATAATTAATTGGCATTAGATTTTCTGATACAACTGAAGTACGATCAATACTTGATCCTCCTATTGATATACGATATGCAGTAAGTATATCAAGATTACATAATGGACAATGACGATGATTAATTAACCATGGATCAATACATTGTTGATGAAATCTATGACGACAAGCTAAAAGAAATGGTTTGTTTTTGGTTTTTATTATAAATAAAATAAAATATTTTTTGTATTTTTTTTTTCTTACTTAATTCTCGTACAGTATCACCTTCTTTGATAGTATCTAAGCATACAACGCATGATTCTTCTGCTTGAAGATTTTCATTTATAGTTACTAATGGTATTTTAGTTAAGGCTTTTTTAGCTGCATTGATTAAACGATTTTCTAATCGATCTTTAGTTGTACGTGAACGATTTTGTTGAAAACAATAGAAAATAAACCATGAAAAACATGAACAAATAAGTACACAAGTTGATACAATAATAAATATAATTGCTCCTCGAGAACCATACCATAAATCACCTTGGTTTGAATCATCATAATTAGCATTTATTGGTTCTAATGTTATATTTAAATGTGTTCGACTGTCATTAGCTAATTGAAATAATAAAGAACCAATTGATCGTTGAACATATAAACATAGTATATCTGAATTATTTTGTATAATATCAAATGTATCTTGAGAATTGGTTTGAGGATCGTAAACGATAACAGCTAAAATAAAAAAAGAAATATCAAAAATGCATTTTCGTGAAACCTTTCTTTTATCATCTTATATCTCAGTATTTCATTATATGCTTTACTATTATGTCTTAAAACGTTACGAGTTTATTGGATGAAGAGGACTTCTTCATATTAGACAGTCATACAGGAAACAAGAGAAATTTGGAGTTCTATTAATTTTAAGACCTTCCTCTCATTTACTCAGAAAATCTCATTTTTGTCAAAAATATCGATGTTGAAGCTTTATATACGATTGAATAACCCTAAATTTTTACTCTCGAACGCATTACAATTTGTCGATTTTATCATGGTTTTTGATAATTTTACAGAGAATCTAACAGAGAAGTTCTCTAAAAACCTCTTAATGAAAAATTCATATACTTTAAGCACTTCTATAGGGTTCTGACAACAAAGAATATGACCAACATGTCCTCCACATCTGGGTCATACATTTTCGAACGTATTGTAAATGATTTTCCTATATGGTTTATGAAGAAAACAAACATCGATTTTTTGAAACTCAAAACTTATTAAGCGCTTTTATCGAAATGATTTTTTTTGTTTTTAACTGTTCGTTTTTCAAAGATTTCTCGGCTGTTTTATGCGCTAGAAAACTCGTGAATGTCTTAAATTGAAGAGAAAACTACACTCTACAATTTTATAGAGCCGAATTTTTCATTTTTGACTTACTTCTCGAAAAATCTGAGTTTTTCTGTTGGTAAGAGTACCTTTAGTTTTTCAAAATTTTGAAGGTAAACTTTCATCTGAAGTAAGCCAACAAAATCATGAAAAATCAAGCCTTGCTAGATTATACCGACAGATGTAAGCTACATTTTGACATAAATCCGAAATCTATAGCTTTAGAATTGGAGGAGAAATCCTTAAAATACGAAGGCATGCTGTTTGATCCTGTATTTCATGATATATCTAGAACAGCTCAATATTTTGAGCTGAAATTTGTACTGTGAACTATACATTAAGTAATACATTAACGAGAGAAGTCTCCTAACTGAGAAATAACTTTTGAGTGGAGACTACGTACACTATACATAGCAAAATAAGCTATGACTATCTTGAAAATAGTTTAGACCCTTAAGTTTATTAATACCAAGGTGCTGCAGTTTTATGGTATTTTTCCAATGAATGCCGTGGTTCTTCTCTGGAATATCAAGAAAATTGATTCGCAAATTTTGATCCAAAACCTTGCACAGAGACGGGCCTTAACGAGAATGATTTTTTGTCATTGTTTTTATCTTAGGACACGACTATAGCAAAAACGCGTCATTGACATCGCTCCTATATAACGGCAAATTTGATGCTACTCAAAACTCATTTGGGTCTACATGATACATATTATCTTGATTCAAAAGCGATTAATCAATTGGAGGACTTCTCTCGTAAGATTACTACAGTTGAATATAGATGATCAACGAATTCGATCGTCAATTTGGTAAGTAACATTTTTAACTAATAAACATACTACATTTTTATTAAACATGAAATTCAAATTAATTTCTTCTGAAAAATCTATCATAAAGCAATAAAACCTCATCTTAAAGCTCTACATTATAGTATCATAAAATGAATAAAGAAAAAGGTATTTTTTTTTTACTAAATACCATTTAAATTAAGAAGTCATATTAACACTACATTAACAACATATCAATGACTTTCTATTTTTAATAAATATATGTCCAAGATAGAACTCATTTTAAATTCAACATAAAACAACAAACTATTGAATAATAAATTCTAATTTTCGTAGCATTACTAAGACATAGCACATACTTGTTGTTTTCTTCATAAAGTAGTATATATTTATTTTCATTTCTTCTACGTCTGACAACAAAATGATGTTTCAACGTGCTGTTATGAACAAGGAAATGAACATAGTAATTTTTTTAGTATTAAAATCCTACACAGGAAAGTAATTATTCTATTACAAGAAATGCGTGATGTTAAAAATCGTCCCTTGGCCTTTGATCGAAGGAAACACTCAGAAACTCTAACATGGTGTGTAAACAAACGGATTTTCATACAACTGTACTCTTCAATTGTATTATCTGTTTATCAGTAATTTATAATTTTTTCAGTGGCAGATTCAACGAGGAGGCGACCGCCGCTCCCCCCCTCCCCGCCTCTCCTTTGAAACTTATGTATACTGTACCCTAAACATATCTGTATTTCTATGAGATTTACAGATGTAAATAGTGTGCATTTCTTATTATTTTTGAGTTTAAATTGCTTGCATTGTGAAATGAACGGGTTCTAGAGAAGGATAAAAATTTATATATGCTCTACATAGAAAATCACTAATAGTCATGTTTATAATTCATTTGTACTTGTTTTGTCGATGATTAATAAGTATGAGGTTTAGTAGAAAAGATCTACATAATTCACATTTTATGCAACATCACTGTTGACAACAATCGCAAGCGAGTGAAGTTTTTTAGCAAATCATATTTTCAAAATACCATTGGTAAAAATCATCTACATGAACTAGCTGTAATGTATACATATTTCATAAATTAATATCGAACAAGTCATCAACAACTTCTCAGAAAATTAAAAATTCTTGTATGATTTGTTTCTATTCTCATATATCCCAATATAAATTTGAACAGTTAATAATAGAAAAATTATCACGAAAATTGTCAATAACTTATTTTAATCTGTTGTCTCTCTTTCAACATTTGCTCAATCCGCCTCGTTATCTTTCTTGATATTAATTATAAACCTTCTTTTTTTTTCTTCGTTATCCATTCTTACTAATTACAATATGATCATATTAATGCATAAAATAAATTACAAGTTTAAACATAATTTTTATTAAATGACGTAGATTTAAGAAACACGTCTCTGCTTTCATCTTTTGTGAAACACAATTTGGAACGAGTATTGAAATATATATAGAGATAAAATTTTGAATCTTGCACAGACGCTATTCAGAGACAATTATAAATTACAGACGATTTCACAATAATGTCTCGTTCTAATGCATTAACAACTTCCTTAGTGCATTTTACGAGGATTAAGTAAAAGGATGCTGAAGAAATATGTCTCAAAATAGATCAAATAAAACAATCTTTCTATGATAATTAAGTGCAAGTACATCGTATTTCATACTTTAATCTCATAAGAACCCACGCTTACAATTTTTTCAATTATTCTAAATTAAAATTATTTACAAATTATGTTTAATTTTACCTCATATGTGTCATCATCAATAATCTAAGGCAGTTTCTCTAATAATATTTAGTTTTCGTATAAAATTAGCTAATGATATTAAACATGCAAGGATGGTCTGAACGAATGATCTCCCAATCTTGAAAAAAAAACCTCATTTTTTGTGCATACCGATTGCCAAAGCAATACGCAACTCTTCTTCTAAATTCGGTTAACTTAAGCACAAATTTTCTTCTAGTCTTCTAAATCATCACGTTCCCTATCCCCAGTATTGACAGCCCTGCGGACAAATTAATCTTTATCGGATAACTCTCAATCTTATCAATTGAAATAGAAAATTATTTTTCACACTCGATACTACATTATATCTACTACTACAACCTATACATAAATTACCTGCAGCACCATATTGTTTTGCACGTGTAATTTTAACACTAAATGTACAATTTCCACCACGTTGTATAATAGCAATACCATTAGAATAATTTAAAGTATTAATTGCTTGTTGACAGCCATCATATTTTCCGTATGAATCTACTATTGTAAATGCTGGTCCTTTTTGAACTTGCATTTGACTACCTTTTGATGAGACAACACCATTGGTTTTATTTTCGTATGTTAGATTTAAATAATTTGATGATAAAGAATAATATTCATATGTAATTATTGCAGTCATTTGACTATGAATTAATTGTGAACAAAATACAATATATAACAAAAATGTATTTATTAAATTTGATAAAAATGACCGTCGATAATTTATCATATTTACCGGGATGATGATACAATTCTTTTCTTTTTCTTTTTCTTTTTCTAGAATAAAAGAAAATATATTGAAGACACTTTGATTGTCCTTTTTAACCTTGACCGATATTGAAAAACTTATCGACAGATGGAAAATGGTCATTTACATAAAGAAAATAAAAGTAACAGATGGATATTAACGGAACAAAAAGAAAAAAAAAACGAGAGAAAGAGAGAAAGAGAGAACGAAAGAATAGTTTGATAATATTTTGATCCTTTCATCTTTTGTTTCCTTTATCAATTTAAAAAAGTTTATAGAAAATCATAAAATTTCATTATCATGTTACAATCAAAAATTGATATAAAATCTTTTAAAAATTAATTTCAATTAGTAAACATATATATGCTAACTCTCTTTTTAAACAAAATCATAAATGATCATATAATTAAGTTATTGTCTTTTGATATCATGTAAGTATGACAAAATAAGATATCTTTTGACTACAATCACTTCATGACTTTTACTAAACGGGCTTATGATAACATAGACAAAAGAGAAAGAGAAATATATTCATATAATATCAAGGTTGTCTGGCGTTTATCCGTCAATAAATGTAATACGACACTTGCTGTAATTATAGTATGAAGAGTAAAGGCCACTAGGTCTTTTAAAATTTAGTATAGATTGGCTATAAATCAAATACAATACGCACATAAATACATCAAATAACGTGGAATGTTTTGATGTAAAAAAACATAGTCAATACACATCGATTCAGGTCGTTATTGTTTTTTGTCTGCATTAATAAGAAATACACTTCAATACAGGTTTTGGTTTTTCTTCATTTGATACATAAAAAAGTAATGCGAACGAATAAGAAAAATAAAGAAAGAAAAAGACAGAGAGAGAAAGATAGAAAGGAGAGCATGAGTGTTTGCAAACGCATATGCATAAACAACTTTTTTCTTATTCTTTATAAGGTTTATAGGTACTATTGCAATGTGCCCTTTCACATTCACTTAATACGATTTTGACATAAACATCAAATAATATTTTTTATTATTTATTTTTGTTTTGATACAAAAAATATAATAATAAAACAAACTATTAAACAGAATAAAAAATACCGCTTGATAACGATGATCTAACACTATATTTTATCGCATGTCTGTTTTTGTCATCATTATTTGAAAATGAGTGTCACTCACGCGCATCTAATGAGAGATAATTATCTTCATTTAATGACGCTTATTTTATTTTTTCTCCCGTAACCTATAGAAAAATAAACTTTGCTTGTAAATTTATTCTCCACAAAAACAAAAAAGTCAAGTCAAGGACAAATTCTTTTTTTTCTCTAGTGAATGAACCAAAAACATCTTTTTTCAATCAGCGGTTGTAGTTCACACTTGAGTGATTCACTCTCTTTTTATGTTTACTATTTCAATGAAAAAAAAAACGCAAATTACTTATTTGTCTTTTTATTTTTGATATTATTGAATAATCAAACTTAATAAATAACTTCACCATTTAATATACAAACTACTATTACTATTTGAAGTTTTTCAATGACCTTTTACCACACACACATATATATATGTCTATGTGAATCGTTTGTAAGACCAAGTTTATAGTGCAGACAATATATCGTCTGTCTGAATGATGAATGTTATTGAAAAAGAATCGGATCATTTACCAATTGCTATTGTTTGAATTGGTAATTCATGTAATAAATAAAACTTAACAAAAGATTGAACATCACGTTTCGCAAAAGAATAGAATAGTACAATAAATACATTATTATTCATAGGGATGATAATACTTTTTGATTAAGCCATCGTGTCATCTAGACAAAAGAGAAGGAAAAGATAAAAAGCGGCTATTTTTTCAATAAAATATACCTATAATCATCATCAACAATTCAGTTCGTGTTAATACGAGCTATTTATTCAATGTCTATATGACGCGACAACGACATCAGTTAAAAATTGTACGTGTCACATTTGATGATGAACAAAAGAATTGTTGATTTCCTTCTTCTTTTTTCTTCCTACACTAAGCCTATAGACAAATATATTTGACAATGAAAAAAAAAGAGAAAAATCAACATAAAACCTGCGATCTTATATGCAAACGATAATTGTTCATGTTTTTTTTTTGCTTCTTTTATTCGCCTCATATGCTAATAGCACTTCTTAAAATTCAACAAGATATGTAAACGAGTATACGTTTAAATGCAATGTTTGTTTTAAAAAAAAAAATCATTGAAGCAGATTTAAAAAATGAATATATATTAAAGTAATTTGTTCAAGAAAAAACCAGCTAAACTTTATGCATATATAATCTTTCATCAATTAAAATGTCTTTTATTTTCTTTTTATGTTTCAAGCCATCTGAACGTTTTCATTATAATAATCATTACAAAATGAAAGCTTAGCTTTATTGCTTAATTATAATCAATTAAATTCATATTAAAGCTGTTTCTTTTTCAAGATTTCTTCTAAACGAATCGCATTCAAATAAGAAAGAATAAAATGTTTTATAAAATCGAAATGAAAAAATTCAATGATTAGCAAATGTTTGTCTACATATTTCTTATTACTAGAGTAAAGTCTGATCTTTATTATACAAAATGATCAAAATCAATCGAAGAATTTATTTTGAACAAAATGATA